>CM031239.1:204813194-205123194 GCA_018340775.1 Taxus wallichiana var. yunnanensis | reverse complement strand
CTTGTACACTTCTCATTCTAGTGAAGAAACCACATCATCTAGTGTAATATGGTACATTTATTTAGGATCCACTCAACACAAGACCAGATGCAAATATTGGTTCTCCACAATATGAGATATACACTCACAAAATCAATCTCTCTTCTTAGATCGATGGGGGAAATTCACTACTAATGAGTTCAAAGCCTATTATTTGGAAGCTCATGGGATTCATCAACAAATGCCTCCTCCACACACATTGCAATGAAATGGTGTTTGTTAAGAGAAGGAACCATACTATAATGAAGATGGTGCATTGTATGATTAATGATTCAATCTTGGTGAAGACATTTTGGGTTCTAGATAGCTCAACAACTTTAGTAAGAGCTCCATCACCTTTCTTAATAATCCACTAGATAAACAGGTGAAAACCTATAAGATCCTTGTGTTAGAGATCAAAATTACACCCTTCCTCGAGTCATAGACAACCTAGGATTTTGAGACAACATGGGATTGTCCCTAAGTTGTGGGACTTGTGCTTGAGACATACCTCCAGAGAAGGTTGGTTCCTCTACCTACTCATAATACTAAAACTACTATCCTAATCTACATGTTCTAAGTGAAGAAAGGAAGAGAAAGATGTATGGAAGGGGAAATCCTAAACTAAGGAAGGTGATAACACTAAGAGAAAGGGGGAAGACACTCTTAAAGGAGTTAAAATGGGAGAAAATGAAGGAGGAAAAGGCATACAAGAGTGCCACAGTCTAGAATAACATTCAAACTTCCATTTTCATGGAGCACAATAAAAAATGGACCGAAAAAGAGGAGATCATACACAACAAACATGTAGATAATGAAGTGGTAAGGGAAGATGATAAAACACAAGCTAGGGTAGAGAATAACCACAAAACATGATATTTTATTACTTTATCAAGATGTACATATCATTACAATGAAAGAGGAAGATAATGATTTAATCTAAATTTCTTTAAACCTTTATTTTTAGAGTAACTTACTAGAAAAAAATGATATTTAGGTAATTAAGTACACTAATGTGAAAGTAATAAGCATTAAAATATGTAAAACCCTAAACAAATGAGAGAGAAATGATGACTTGATGATTTAAATGCACTGGGAGTGATCGAGACTATGTATTTTACTAGAAAATGATAGAAATAGTGTCATAAAGGCTCAATGTGGGTTCAAAATTTAGGACTAGAGTGGAAAAAAGTGCCTATAGGAGGACAAGAGAGCCTTAGGCACTAATGAATGATCGGGATCCTGTGTTTGCTCGAATGCTTAGAATATGGCCTTTTTATGCTAGAATATCTTCACAATTGATCACTTTTTTCACTCTAGTTTTATTGTTAGATGGTCAATCATACCTATAATTTGCAAAACAAATGACTAAATGCACATGCCTAAAAACCACATCAAATCTAATAAAAATATGTAGAATGTGGAGTTGGACTAACCACAGCGGTCACCCGAAGAGTGAACTTATGACTAAGCACTGCACTACATCTCAAAATCCATGTAGTTCTTTGTGTATGTGTATTTGTGTCCCATGCCCTAGGTTTCCCTTGTGTAAGTTGCACAATGATAACAAGATAGATCTAGATTGTCCCAAATATACAAGATGTGTGTGATGGAATAAAATAAACTCCCCTCCTATGCAGTGTATATAGACCAATACAACCTTTTTCCCTTTTATGGATGTGTTAGATGTATGCCTTGTAGTGATCTTGTGCCTTTGTGCAAGATTAGGTGGTGATAGATAATGCTTATAATACTTGACCCCTTATATGAGAGAAGTAACTAAGTATATATATGATTCCCTTGTTTGAATTTCATAATTGACAATTGAAAGGCCAACCTAAAGTGTTAAAAGGTGACCAAAAAATGAAAAGTACCCAAAAGAGTAAGAAGAAGAAAGAGAGGGACATGAGCACCCAGGAGGGATACACGTGCCTAGGTACTTCTAACCTAACTCGACACTAGTTTCTGAGGCCATCGAAAGGTAAATTAGTCAAGTGTCAACATGGTTGTAATATTTTTAAAGCCAAAAGGATTTTCAGTCAAGTAAAGTGGATGATATAAAACAACCAAAAGACCAAAAGGATTTATCAACCACTAGTTTTCTTGGTTAGGAATCATGTATACATTAGTATGTTTTAGGTCCTATAAATGTACCCAAGTGCATAAATGTTGTGTCTATAGGTAAAAATACAAAGCAAAAGTCCAAATATGAGGCCTAAAACTCAAAACAATAATGCAACAATCTGAATGATGCCCATGTATTATGAGAGGTTCCAACCTTTAAAAATGGGCATCATCTTACAATATATAGAAGAATGGGAGAGAAATGAGAGGGAAACCAGATAAGGAAAATTGAGTTCCAAGCCTCAACCACCAAAATATTGCATTAGTTTTCTAAAAACCATAATAGGAATCCTTCCAAATACATTTCCCCACATCATTTGGCTTGAAGAAGAAGGAAATATCCCCATACTTCATAAATTCGGGTGGTTGAGCCATCTATAACTCTGTTTTAAATGCCTAGATTGTCTTTTCCATTTATTCCCACTAAAAACCATCAATTTTGAAGTTCTTGATTCTATCACCAAGTTATTCCTAAGGCCTTTCCAATGATATATATTTTGCGTGATTTGGAGCTACATGGGAAATGTTATGGTGATTTTAAGTTTATAGATCGAGAATGTATAAGAAAATGACGTGTGGAAAATTTTGATTAGCCATTGTGACCACCTTTGGCACATATGAATTTCTTTTTCCTTTTCCATGTCTTTGGCCTTTTATTGGTTGCGAGGGTTAGGGGGTGCATTTGCAAATTGCACACCGAGTGCTATTTTGTTTTAAACCCCCTCCGTGCTTGAAATTTTCATCAACCACGGTTGATTCCGAGATCTCATGTCCACCGGGCGTATCTTCCACGAGGCCTTATGCCTCCACATGTCTTCATTAAACTACATTATTTGTGCCATTTTTCATCCTTCTAAAACCCGTCATGTGTCCTCCATGACCATTTAATTTTACTCACCATTGCTGGGACGTAATGTGTTATGAATTGTAACTCATTCTATGGGGTTGGGACCTTTGACCGTTGGGTCCACTTTGATTCACCGCCACATGACGCCTTAGGATTGGGGTGGGTAGTGAGTCTCAAATTGCAAGGGTGAGGAGTCAAGGTGAGAGAAGATCATGAACCCACGAAGGAATATAATAGAGCTCGAGGTGGGGAATGCATGTTGGCATGAGCATAAAAAGTTGCGTGAGGGGTCCGAAGACCTGTCGAGTTAGGTCATGAAGCTTGGGAGCAAGATGCTTACATGCAACCTTCAACTACAAAACATAAAACTAGTTTGTTTTAAAATTCCACACATTTTTGAGATGGTCATATTTGTAAACACTATGGAATGACATCATGAAAGCTAATGAAACATTGCATAGCCTACAACCATGGAATTGTGTTCCAAAACCAAAGGGAATCACCTACAACCCATAAGTCATGTTAAAACATAATGCCAAAGCCAAAGTGAAATGCAAGTTTCCAAAATAGCCTAGGAGAGTTATTTTGGGAAAAAGCTTGAAAAATTTCAAGGATACTTATCTGTTAAATATGAGGAACAACAATGTTGAGCATCCATTGGGAATGAATTCAAGCTTGATACACTTTAAAACTGATGCACTACTTGAAAATCATACCCCTAAATCCACACGAAGCACTACCGAGGACTTGAGATTAATCAACCCTACTTAAAACATCATTTTATTCATGAAGAACATTATAAATTGGATTTAATGAGAGTGGAAAATTTAAATATAGTTGATTTTCCACTCCATTACTATGAAAACCATGAAAAAATACCATAGTGGGGTAAGTGCACTAAGTTAGGGGGCCAAAAGTGGACAAAAAACCCAAAAAGAACAAAACGTGTACGCGTTTTTATATAACACGATCATGTTATGATTTTGAAGGTTTGGTAATTCACGAAGCTATAACACGTACGCGTTTTCATGCAAGACAAAACACGTACATCTTTTGCATATTATGGACTATGTATGTGTATTTGTATTTAAATTTATAAATTTATTTTTTCTTATACTTTAAATTTATTTTAGTAAATATAAGAAATTAGGGTCACTCTGCACCTCATAGAAGTGGTCTTGGAGCTCCAATAGTTATAATCTAGAAGATAGTTTTTCAAAATCTAATCTGGTCAGTACTTACTCATTTTCAGGATTTTAGCAAATGACCTAAATCTTTTAGGGCATATATATTGTAGTCGGTCTTTGTTTTGGGAAAGTATATAGTCATTTTGTAGGTTTTTCAACCTTATAAATTGGATTTTGGCCCTACCATGCTTGCTTAAATTGGTACCAATTTTTAAATTTGGTCCATAATTCACTTTAGTGACCATGAATCAACTCTATGATGCGTGTATAATTCTTACTAAAATGAAATCCTTACTTTGTAGATAGAGGATTGCTTCCTAAATGGGATTCTGTCCTATGGAAAAAATGAGGTGATTGTAATGTGCCTCCTCATTAAGGTTTGATCACACTACTAGGTGTTGAATGAGTTTTTACAAATAGTACCAAGTGAATTGCATCAAGTGAACTCAGATGATTGCTCATTCTTAGAAACATGGTGCTCCATATAAATATAATCCCTTCACCTTTCTTGGCTCTAAAATAATCCTTTCATGGAATCAAATTCAAGATTCTCATATGTTTATTTTCTCATATGTATCTCATGGAGATAGATGATGCCTTAATACTTAACACATGATGGTCCTGGATACCTTAGTGGCATGAATATATCATTTTAACTTGTTCTTTGGAGAGATTTGGGTATAATTACACAATCAAGATATGATTATCATCAAGAGTTATGGTTTATGGTTTATGGTTTAGGGTGTAAAATTTAAGGTTTAAGATTGAGGGTTTAGAGTTTATGGTTTAGGGCTCGGGGTTTAGGTTTTAGGACTCAAGGTTTATGGTTTAGGTATTAGGGTTTAGGGTTTAGGGTTTAGGGTTTAGGGCTCAAGGTTTAAGGTTTAGGGGTTAGGTTGAGGGTTTAAGGGCCAAGGTTTAGGGTTTAAGGCTTAAGGTTTAAGGTTTATGGTTTAGAGTTTGGGGCTTAAAGTTTAAGGCTTCAGAGGGTTTAGGCCTTAGGGTTTAGGCTCACCCATCCACTCTTGTATAATGTTATGTGTCTTACCCATTATTATTAGTATTGATAGAGTATATTCAACTAAAGAGGGTTCATCTGTTTTGTAGGAAAATCATTCAAAGGGAGTCATTACAATTTGACACCTTTTATCTACTAATATTTTGAAGGAGGGAAATTCTAGATATCCAAGAACAATTCGGTACAAAGAAATGTTACCAAATACCTTTATTTTCTTTTTCCTATCACACGGAAACTATTTCACTCATTGTAATGTTTTGTGTCTTACCCATTCTTATTAGCATTGATAGATAGTATTCAATGGAAAAGGGTTCATCTGCTTCGTAGACGAGAACATTCAAAGAGAATCATCATAAATTGATGTCTTTCATCTATTGATATTTTGAAGGAGGGAAATTCCAGATATTCAAGAATAATTTGGCACAAGGAAAATTTTTTTATGCTCTTTTGAATAATTATTTCAAGGTTTCATTCAATGAAAAAATATTGATATGTCCAGCTTATGTAAGATAGAAATTTGAGAGGATTTCGAGGTTCAAGTTTATTTTCAAAGATACATTACACCAATGTTTGAAAATGTTTCTCCAGATGCAATGACATTCTGATTCATACACTCAATGATTCCTGAATGTCCAATCCTACCACAAACCCCAATAGTCCTTGATCCTTGGATATAGGGAGACAGTTACTTGGATTTCATTTATAACGATAGAAATATTTTTAAATTCATGTTATGACTTCTAAATCTGTATGAATTTTAATTTGTTTGGAAGTCACATCACACCCTTCACTAGGATTGATGACTACCTCTATCTTTTTGAAGGCATTTTTGAAAGAATCCATGGGTTTATCATAGAAGAAATTATCAATGAATGGAAGGTCACTAAGTCATAGGCCAACTGACTCCCATTCAAAACTAAACAAGAAAGATTTACTAGGTGATTGATAACCCCTTTTTGTTCTTAGCCATTCCCCACTTGCTATGCTTATTTTGAACTCTTCAAGAAGTTGTGTCAAATTTACTATCCATTCCAGTAATAGAAGAGCTTTCTCTTTCTCTAGAGAAGAGGATACTGGAGGAAATTTGGTTTTGATCCTACACCTCCCCATTGGTATATTTTCTATGTCTCTTTTATTTCCTTTGAGATTATTTTTTTGTTCCGATGGTTATTTTTTCCAACTTTCAATGGGTCATCCTGGCTTACATAATACCATACATGGAAATATGAGAAATGTGATTTTTTTTTTTTCGAGTGTGAAGAAATTGACATTCAAGAGTGTAAGTATATGTGGGGAGAAACAGGTTTGGTAGAGATGTGTAATATGCATTGCAAGGCACAAGGTAGATGCCATATCCATTTAGTTACTTGTCCCACCTCTCATAAATAAGGTAGTTGTACAAGTAGACTCAATGATGGTTCTAGGCACGAGACTAGGAAATATGGTCCTAATATTGATATTCAAAAAGATGAACTCACTCATGAGACCTACTAGAAATATATGAGGTTTAGGGGTTAGAGCTTAGGGATCTGGATTTAGTGTTTAGGGTTTAGGGTTAAGGGTCCAAGATTTTTATTTTTAGGGTTTAGGGTTTATTATTTTGGTTATAGGGTTTAGGTCTCAGGGTTAAGGGTTTAGGTCACAAAGTTTAGGGTTTAGGGTTTAGTGTTTAGGGCTCAGGGTTTAGGGTTTAGGGTTTAGGGTTTAGGTTTTGATGTTTAGAGGTCGTGGTTTACCGTTTATGATTTAGTTTTTAGGGTTTCAGGTTTAGGGTTTAAGGCTCGGGGTTTATGTCTTATGAGTAAGGGATAAATGTTTAAGGTTTAGGGTTTATGGTTCGAGTTTTAGGGTTTAGGGATCCTAGTTTAGGGTTTAGGTTTAGGGTCTTGGGTTTAGGGTTTAGGGTTTCGATTGTAGAATTCAAACACTAAAATATTTAGGTTGAATGTTGAAATCCTAAAAATTACCTATGTACTGACCATATTATACTTTAAAAAACTATCTCCTAAACCGTGATTCATGGAGTTGTGAAACAAGTTCCATAGGGTGCAGAGTGACCTAATTTATTATATTTACTAAAATAAATTTAAAGTATAAATTTTTCATCTATTATTATTTATACTTAAACAATAATAAATGAAAAACTTAAACTTAAACATTTATTTTTGTAAATAGAAGCATGCCAAAAGCACATATAGTGTTCATACTATGCAGAACGCAGTATGAATTTTGTGTTTTCAATTTTTCCAATCCATGCCTCAAGGCTTGGCATCTGGTTAGGATCCCCTAGCCTAAGGAATGGACCTACACAAACACAACAAACCACATGTTTTTGTAGGAAAATGCAAAAATATCTCTTTCTCCATCATAAATTGACATAAAATGATCGATTTTTTTAAAAAAATTATACCACGACGTAGATCGACTATCTACTTTCTAAAAATATAAATTTTCAAATTTTTAGACTAATATAAGGTTTCATATTATATATTTTCTAACAATGCCTTTTTATTACAATTTTTTGAAGTTTAAACACGTCTATCTTTTTGTTGTATATCGCTTTTTTTGGCTTATCAAACCGATTTTTTTATACTAGCCGAGACTAAGTCAAATTCTATACACGTTTAAAAAAACCTCTAAATTTCATTATTTTTTGAGGTAGTTGGGGGGCACAATGAGCTCGTTATGTTTTTAAATTAAAATTTTTGTACTAGAAAAATCATAAAAAAATAAATACTTGCTAAAAAAAACTAAAAAAAATGTAGCCCAAACTAGATGCTCTTAGCTATCTTTCTACTGAAAGGTTTTTAAAATACTAAATGGTGCTCAAAAAATGGTGGGGGCATGAAAGTCACTCTATTATGTTTTTCTAACAAAAACATGAGCACATGTTGGTATTTTATTTATTTGACCCACTTAAACTTATCCATTTTCAATAAAATTTAGTATCTTTGAAACTAGACTCAAAATTCTACAATTCATGTTTATACAACATATTCCAATTTTGGGTGTAACTATTTCAAAAAACTCATATAAGTTGAAGTTTTTTTATTTTTCAGAAAAATGCATCCATTTAAGACCCCCTTTTGGCCCCCCAACTTGGTGCACAAGTACCAAAGTGTCTTGGTCTTAATTACATGTAAGTTGTTATGGAACCCTACCTCTAAAATGCCTCGATCTTCTCATAAAACTAATTTATTGGGTATTTTGAATATGCTTTGTCAAATTAACCTAAGAATTGGTTTTAGTTTCTTTGTAATTGATTGAAGGTGATTCTTAAACTTTGAACTCTTACCACAACATATTTCACTTGTCCTCCAAGAATCACTCCAAAAATGAACTGTGCAATAACAAAATCCACCAAAAGACAAAAAAATATGGTGCAAAGCACTTAAGGAAAGGAAACCTAAACTACCAACAAGAAAATGCGTTTGACAACACTTGGAGGAATTGAAACTACTCTAATATGTACAAGATGCAATAAAAAAACTTAATGGGAATGCTTGAGATAAATCCCATTGATTGGGATCTGTAATGCATATCCATTAAGGTCAGACAACTCAAAAGAGTTGGCCTCTTTACAAGCACTAATGATATATGACCCACTCCAAATTGCATCAAACTTAGAGTGCCACCCTATTTTAGCTCTGTCTACATCCCATTTCAAGACTAGATCACCCAATTTGAAAGTATGAGCTCTAGCCTTCTTATCAAACCACTGTTTGGTTGATCTTTGATGTTCTTCTAATCAGTGCATGGTATAATTCCTCAATTATTCAATTTAAACCAATTCTTCCATTCTTATTTCTCTTTGATATGCACCCTCAAATTCCAATTGTTGGGTAAGATAAAGTGAAGGAAATTCCAAAGACAAGGGAAGCCTATCTTCTCTATCATAAACAATCTTGTAAGGGGAACTTTCTATTTGATTTTTGTAAGGGGAACTAGTGTCCACGAGATTTCACCACGAAATGGGACTACCCCTTTTAAAATTTTCAAGTGACAGTCATGTTTTGTGTTTTGTTTTGCTCGCAGTTGTTTTCATTACTTTAAGATATCTCCGAGAGTCATAAAAGAAAAATTTGACAAATACCCACATGTTAAAGCTCACTTTATCCCTTCACCAGTTTTGTTTGAAATATTTATATTTATTTATTTATTAAATAAATAAAGTTATTTAAAATAGATTGGGCTAAAGTTAAATCGCATCATGGATTTCCATGCTAGTATTACTTTCTTCTCTGAATAAAACATTCACTCGGGGAAGGATTTTTAAAGACTAGCTAATGGGAAAGTTTTTGTCTGCAATTTCTGATAGGTTTTTTGTTTTTATTTATTTATTTCATGTTTGGTTTTGGTTTTTCTTTGTGATCTGTCTGGTAATTCCCCTTGGTATTTTCTTTCATTCTACTTAACCAGTCCAATTGCCTAGAGTTTTTAGAAGTCACCCATGGCCTCAGACAAAGGGAAATTTATTGTGAAAGTAGAAGCCATGGTTTTCCACGCCAATTTTGGAAATTTAATTCCAAGTTTAAGTGTGGAAATTGAAGTTTTCGACATGTTGGAATTTAACACAATGACTTAAGTGGAAAGTGTGAAACTTGAAGTGTTTGACATGTTGAGATTTAATACTTCCTTGCCCTCACGTTTTCACACAAAAGTAAATTAATTCACCCATGCAAGCCACACTTTTTGGAGCTTCGGAAGGTTGAGATTTAACACAATGACTTAAGTGAAAAGTGTGAAAAAGGAGTCATTCGACATGGTTGAGATTTAACACCATGACTTAAGTGAAAAGTGTGGAAATTGGAGTTCACTGACAGAGTGAATTTCAATGCTACCTTCCCCTCATATTTTTCACACAAAATTTAGCTAATTCACTTATGCAAGTCATAATTTTTGGAGCTACTTGGCAAAGTTAAAGTTTAACATCATGACTTAAGTAAAAAGTGTGGAAAGTGAAGTGGCTTTGGGGTGAGTTTTAACGCTGCCTTCCCCTCATGTTTTTCACACAAATATTAGCCAAAAAATGTGACTCACTTTGGCATAATTTCATGCTAAAAGTTAATATATTTTTATTATTTTTAGCAAGTGTTTGCGCCAAAGATAGGGAGGAAATCATTGCATGAAAAATCCATTTTAGAAGCTTGTGTATGTGCTCTGAATCTTCTAGTTGAAGCCTTCATTGAATTTACTTATATTTTCCTTCACTCGAAGTGCTTTCTAGAATTCAAATTGCCTCGTATGTAATTAAAAATAAAAGGATGATGATTTTTTTTGAATTGTTTATAGAAAGCATTTCACTGGTGCATGTACTATAGAAGAACTACAAAATATTCAAGGATAAGAGGGAAGACATGTGAGAGGAAACACCCGCAAGAAAAACCACAGTTAGATGCTTCTTAGGATCTAATTTGGTGAGAATCAAAGGCAAAGATTCAACCGCATGCGGGAGAAAAAACATCTCAGATTCAAGGTAGAGATATCATTATGAGGTGGAAGTGAAATATAGGTTGGATTAACATGCATAATATGGAAGAAGAATCGACCGAGAGTGTTGCAAACTTTTTCTAATTTCTTCTCCTCTTTCTTCTTCTTTCTCTTATTTTCTCTAACTAAGAAATTGAGTAATCAATTAAAATTGTAAAACTTAGGTAATTGGATTTAAAATCCATTACTTCAAGTCACTGGGAGAAGTCAATTACTTGGAAATAAGTGGCAGACATGCAAAATAAAAGGTTCCATTTTCAGTTATAAAGTATGCATATCATGCAAAGAGAATGTATAGGGGAAAATACTATTAACTGCTTCTCTTTTTCATGGCTTCCACATACGGGAATTCATTAAAAGCTTATTATTTATATTTTCCCTCTATGAAATTTAAATAGAGGAAGAGTCTATGGGTTAGAGGATCAAAATTTCTTAATCAAATTTTTGCTAGAACATTCTTGAGTTTTAGACTTTGTGTTGTAACCCTTGATGCTATTTCTGTGAAAGTTGAGACATTGAACAAAGGTGGATTTCGAGATAAATTTGTGTCTACGGTGCTTTGATTATCATTTCTATTTGAATTTTTTGATGAACTTTGTGTTATCTAATATTTAGGTTAGAAGCCATTGCTTTCCTTCACTTCTAAAATATTGTGAGATCTATCTGTTTATTTAATTTGTGTGGATGAGACCAACTCTAAAAACTATTGGTTGAATCACATATCTTCCTTTCTTCTTTCCAAAATTCTATTATTTCCCCCTTCTGCAAATATTTCATAACAAATTCTTAATTGATGAAAAATTTCCCATCGTGGTTCATGAGCTATAGTAATTAAAGTAAAACCCCACAAATAGTTATTAGGATTCATACTTACTAAATTTATAAACATATTATATGGGAGCCTCACCAATAAATGAGGGAGATTTATCTCATGACTGCCTAGGTGTTTAACTATACATAAAATTTAGTCAAAAAATTTTGGTAACTCCCCCGGGGAATAAAAACCATTTAACAGACTAAATATTTTCTTGCTAGTTCCCTTCCATATCGAACCTCAACTCTGGCTAAACATCCATTAAACCGATCTAGCAAGGCTCAAGGAAGGACTAATCACTTTTACAGATTGTAGGATCGGTTTGATTTCAATCATCCCAAGTTAGGAGCTATAGATCTAGTATTTCACTAGGACGAAGAGTGCAAACTCCTCTAGATTTGGATAATTTCCAATATAATCCAAAAACTAGAATTCTTCACTAAGTCTACTCTCAGAGAAGACATGCTCCCTTCATCATGCAAAATCAGCTAGTACATGTTCCATGGGGTGAAAAGTTTGGGCCTTTGAACTGGATCTACCTATAAATGAGTTTTCTAAAGGATCGAGAAAGAATTTCCCAAAATTCTTTGGGGAAGATAGGCATAATCTAGATGACCACTTGGCTATGTTCTTTATATCATGTGGAGTGCTTGTAGTAGAGCATGAAGAAGTGTTGGTCAACATTTTCATTGAGATTCCGCATGACTTGGCAAGAGATTAGTTCTATTGATTAGCTCTTGGGACTATAACAAACTAGACATCCATGTGAGAGAAATTTCTAAAAAGGTTCAAACCCGCAAAAGATGTAACTACATTGATTACCCAACTAACACAGTTGGAAAAAGAACCACACGAGAACATGATGAAATTTATTGCTAAGTTCCAAAGGATTTAATATAAAATCCCTACTTTTGTTGTGCTTAGTGATGAAAATTAGAATACATTTTTATAAACGTTTTACTACTTGAAGTTAGATATCAACTGTGAAGAGCACGCCCGCTGATTTTTTTAGCCACTCAAAACATGGTAGTTGAAATTAAAGATGACCGATCATGGATGGAAAGATTAAAAACATGCTTCTAGAGCCGAAAGTTCATCTTTTTCTACTACATCTAATTCACTATTGCAAAATTTGTCAAATGAGATGTTGGAGTTGAAGAAACAAATGGCTCAAATGACTCAGGCAATAACACTACCCCTACTTGGAATTTTAATAATCGAATCAGTATTGCTGGTTCCCAAAGACTAGTAATTGAAGTTGATCCCGAAACAACGTGGAGATGAATGAAGAAGACTAGGAAGATGTCACTGATCATCTCGATAATGATGATTTTTAGGTCCCGTTGATGACTCGACATTAATTACCAAAACTACAAATATGAACATGACTATGAGGAGCTTCTTCAAGACAATCATGATCATACATATGTAGTAGTTACAAGATGAAAAAATCGCCAAGATGAGGCTTTAGCTGATGAACAAAGAAGGGGAAGCCCTTTACCTTCTTCCTTAGCTCCCAGAGATAAGAATGTGAGTTCTTCATCTCAACCACAAAAATCAGCTCAGGTATTTGAATATTTTCTTTCTTTTGAAATTATTGATCATGTCAAGAAAACAAGAGTTCAAATGTCAGAAGCTAAATACCTTAGAGCCTTTCTTGAGCAATTAAATAGGCTAATTAAATATGTGTAGTCACCAAGGCAATCTAATGCATCAAAGGAAATTTTTCCTAAGCCCAAAGAAGCTCCTCTCTAGAACAACGCTGCATGTGTTAACCCTCCATCATCTTCTAAAAGAGTATAACCTTTCTATGTCTCCTTATTGCTTAATGGTTTCAAGTTGAGTAAATCGCATTTTAGATTTGGGTGCTTCGAAAATGTCATGTTAGCTAAAGTTGCAAATTCTCTTGGGATTACTTTGACAAAGACAATAGGAAGGTGTTATTCTATGGAGAGACAAGTCCCTTTAATCAGACAAATCAAAGATGCACAAGATGTTCTGACAAATTTTCATGAAAAAGATTAAATATGACAATCTTAGTTGTAGATATTCATGTCTCCTATGGGATGTTGTTGAGCAGAAAATTTTGTAAAAAGCTCGGGAGGAGAAGTAAAGATGGATTAGTCCTGTGCCCATATTCCTATAAAGGGAATAAGCCGAATCAAGCCGTAAAATAAGTCCAAGTACAATATTACAAAATTAGAAGATCCTATATCTTAGATTCTTTTTTAGGGGGTCGACCACGGCGTATACTTCTTGGAAATGGATAAAGATGTTTGAGAGCCAAAACTTCAGCTAAAGTTAGAGACAATAAAATAAGAGGAAAACATTTCAATGCTAGAGTTTAAAGGTAGTTGTTATGAAGCCTCACTGCTAGGAGTGAAACAAGCTAAATTTAAGGAGTAAAAATCCTCGAGATCCGAAGGGGATCTTGAACTTATAGTAAAGTAAGTTTGAGGGCAAAAACAAGTCAAAAGAGATAAGCTAAAGCATTACAGAGATAGAGTGCTTTCTTCCACACTCGATTTTGTAGCCTTCTCTATCAAATTCATTTCAACAAATCAAAATTCCAAGGAAGAATATTTGGCAGTCACAACTACACTATTAAATCTAGATAGACCACCATCCATATTCAAACAAGGAAACTATAAAGTGGAGATGGTCTACCATGCCAAAGTCCCGATGACGATAAAAATATCTGCATTTCAAAAACTAGACAACTTTGATGAGTTAAATGTTGAAGGGAGTAAATAACCACTACGAAAAACAATTACAGGTGAAACTGATCCAAATTATGATGATAGTATTGAATTAATCCAACTAAAAGGTAACAAAATACCCAAGGGTTTAGTTTCCTTAGAGGAGAATTTCGACATGCATAATCAGTTCTTAAAGAAGAACAAATAATATGGTGATATTTCTTCCTAAGGAATGTATCCAGTAAATATGGGTGTTGAGGAGGTTGATGAAGACTTAATCACCACAGAAAGAAGAAAGGATGAGCCACCATAAGATGAATTTGATGAGGAATTTCCTAAGGTATTGGACAAGAAGGCTAGAGGAAGGAAGTTTGAGATCAAAGACTAGGTACTCTGGTGGGACAAGAGACATGAACCAAAGGGCATGTGTGACTAATTTGATTCACTCTGGAAAGTTCCCTTCATGATCAAGAAAACTTACAGAATGGATAGTTTCATCCTTTTCTATTAGGATGGAATTGAGTTACCACTGGCTTTCAATGGGAACCATCTGAATCTATTCAAGAAATGAGAGATAGGGTAAAACATGTTTGTATATAAATAAAACTTTTGTCATTTTATTTTTCTTTTTCTTTTGTTTCCTAACCCCGAACCCAATGGAAAAGGTATGAAATCAAAGTTTGGGATCTCATCTTCACTTCGTTATTCTAGTAGAAGTAAAGATGTCCACAGATGGAGCTGATCTGGTGTCCCCGAGATTTCATCTTGAAATTTGTGACTACCCTTTTAAATTTTTCAAGTGACAGATCATGTTTTATGTTTCATTTTTCCCGTAGTTTTTTTCATTTCTCTAAGATATCCCCGAGAGTCATAAAAGCCAAATTTGACAAATACCCACATGCTAAAGCTCACTTTGTCCCTTCACTGTGTTTTTTCTAAAAGATTTTTATTTATTAAATAAATAAAGTTATTTTAAATAGATTGAGATGAAGTTAAACCCCATCATGTATTTCCATACCAATATTAATTTCATCTCTGAATAAAACATTCACGTGGGGAAAAGTTTTTTGCGTACTAGCTAATCAAAAAGTTCTTGTTTGCAATTTCTAGCAGTTTTTTTTTCATGTTTGGTTTTGGTTTTTCTACATGATTTATCTAGTAATTCCCCCTGGTCTTTTATTTCATTCTACTTAACTAGTCCAATTGCCTAGGGTTTTTAGAAGTCATCCATGGCCTAAGAAAAAGGGAAAATTTATTATGAATGCAGAAGTCATGGTTTTCCATGCCAATATTGGGAATTTAATTCCAAGTGCAAGTGTGGAAATTGAAGCTACCCGACAGGTTGGAATTTAACACAATGACTTAAGTGGAAAGTGTGAAACATGGATCTCCCTAGAAAGTTGAGATTTAACACTATGATTTAAGTGGAAAGTGTGAAATTTGGAGCTCCCTAGAAATTTGAGATTTAACACAATGATTTAAGTGGAAAGTGTGAAATTTGGAGCTTCCTAAGAGGTTGAAATTTAACACTTCCTTGCCCTCACATTTTCACATGAAAGTACGTTAATTCACCTATGCAAGTCACAATTTTTCGAGTTTCCTAGAAGGTTGAGATTCAACATAATGACTTAAGTGAAAAGTGTGAAAATAGGAGTTTCTGGTGTTTGAGATTTAACACCATGACTTAAGTGAAAAGTGTGGAAATTGGAGCTGCCTGGCAGGTTGAATTTTAATGTTGCCTTTCCCTCATGTTTTTCACACAAAAGTTAGCTAATTCACTTATGCAAGTCACACTTTTAGAGCTGCTTGGGAGTTAAAGTTTAACATCATGACTTAAGTGAAAAGTGTGGAAATTGGAGCTGCTTGGTAGGGTGAATTTTAATGCTGCCTTCCCCTCATGTTTTTCACACAAATATTAGCCAAAAAATGTGACCCACTTTGGCATAATTTCATGCTAAAAAGTAATTTATTTTTATTATTTTTAGCAAGTGTCAATCAGCAAAGATGGCGAGGAAGTCATTGCATGCAAAATCCCTTTTAGAAGCTTGTGCATGTGCCCCCAATCTTCCAGTTGAAGCCTTCATTGAATTTACTTATATTTTCCTTCACCTGGAGTGCTTTCCAGAATTCAAAATTACTTGTATGTAATTAAAAATCAAAGGGTGATGAGTTTGTCTAAATTGTTTACGAAAGCATTTCACCTGGTGCATGTATGGAGAAGAACTATAACAGCCTTCAAGCATAAGAGGGAAGACAAGTCAGAGGCAACACCTACAAGAAAAACCACAGTCATATGCTTCTAGATCCATTTTGGTGAGAATAAAAGGCAAAGAGTCAACCACATGCAGGAGAAAAAGCATCTCAGATTCAAGGAAGAGGTATCATTCATGACGCAGAGTGCAATACATGTTGGATCAACATGCAAAGTTTGGAAGAAGAATCGGGCGAGAGTGTTACAACTTTATTCTAATTTATCATCCTCTTTCTTCTTCTTTCTCTTATTTTCTCCGAAAAAGTAATTGAGTAATAAATTAAAATTGTACAAGTTAGGCAATTGGATTTAAAAGTCGTTACTTCAAGTCATTGGGGAAGTCAATTTCTGGAAAAAGGTGGCAAACAAGGAAAATAGAAGGTTCTATTTTCAATTATAAACCATACATGTCATGCAAAGAGAAAGACTAGGGAAAATACTTTCATTTGCTTCCTCTTTTCATCACTTCCGCATGGGAATTCATTAAAATATTCCTATTTGTATTTTCCCTCTATGCACTTTAAATAGATGAAGAACCTATGGGTTAGAGGACCACAATTTTTCTAGAACACTCTTGAGTTTTTAGAAATTTTGTTGTAATCCTCGATGTTATTTCGTGAAAGTTGAGGAATTGAATAAAGGTTGATTTTCAAAGAAATTTTATCTATAGTTCTTTGCTTATCATTTCTATTTGAATTTTTAGATGAACTTTGTGTTATCTAAGATTTAGGTTATAAGCTATTCCTTTCCTTCACTTCTGAATATTGTGATATCTATTTATTTATTTAATTTGTGAGGATGAGACCAACTCTAAAAACTATTGGTTGAATCACATATCTTCCTTTCTTCTTTCCCAAATTTTATTATTTCCCCCTTCGTAATATTTCATAACAGCTACAAAATTACCCATTTGTGGTTCACGAGATGTGGTAATTAAAGTAAACCCCAAAAATAGTTATTAGGATTCATACTTACTAAATTGATAAACATCTTACATGGGAGCCTAATCGGTAAATAAGGAGATTTATCTCATTACTACCTAGGTTTTTAGCTATGCATAAAATCTAGCCAACACATAAACAAGCTTGTAAGGGGAAATTCTAATTGATTTTTTGATGCAAGTCAATTAACCCAAAGAACATTTCCTATCGTTATCTTTCTAATTCTAATCAGGTTTTATCGTAAGATATTTTAAACCACTACCTTGAAGATAATAATTGAAAGAGGTCTTCGAATAAATTCCAATTTCAAGAGTTGAATAAAAATTTAGAATATAAGAAAGATTTTGCGTTATCGGAAATGATATTTTGAGGAATGCCGAACCTTATCACAATGTCCTCAAGGAATTCTAAGATAAGTGATTCAATATCTTCCTTGAGTGGAATAACCTTTGTCCACCTAGTCAAGTAATGTATTACTATCAAGACCAACTTGTGACTAGCACTTGATGGAGGATTGATCACGGTAATGAAATCGAGACCCCATTGGGAGAATATATGACCATCTTGGATTAGCTAAAGTAGAATGACATCCAACCTCTTTTTACCAGCAAAGAAAACCCATTCCATGAAATTTTTAACCCATTTTTGAGCATATGAAAATAGTGTAGGCTAAAAGTATCATGTTTTTATGATTCACTGTTTTTGCATTGGCAAAGAAGTGTCCATGAGAGAAACTATTATGGAATTCTGTCAATACCTTTTTCACTTTCTCTCATTTAATACATCTCGATAACAATTTATCAAGGTTCCTTTTAAAAAGAAACCCATCAATCAATGTATAGGAGTTGACGACAACCTCTAATGTATTATTTTTCTTTTGTTTAGGATGGGTGGATATGCACCAATAAATAACAATGTTGACATGATTTCAATCCAGCTATGAGCATTGGGTAAATTTCCTCTATCTTGTTGAATCTCAACATTACATGGAAGTTCCTCATCCATGAAGAGAGATGTTTCTTGATCATCCTAAACGTCTAATCCCAACTTCTCATAGAGTGTTCTTCCTATTACCAACTTTGTGGCCTTAATAGTCACATCATATTCCATGATTTTGGTCACCCATCTAAATATTTTCTTGATGATTTATACTCCCATAATGAAGTCTCTCACATTGGAGTGTGAGACTAGAACTTTGATATGATTAATGGAAAGCATAATTTTGAATTTATTTAGAAATATCATGATGGAAAATACCTATTTTTCAATATGATTGTACCATAATTCATAATCCTTCGATTTCGACTAAAAAATCCCAATGGATGCTCTAATCCTTGATCATTTTGTTAAGTCAAAATAACATCAATACTAGATTCATCCCCATATGCATATAAGATAAAATCCTTAGCATAGTTAGGATTGCTAAGTGTAGGAGCTATAGTAATTTCTTATTTTATCTTAGCAAATATTTCTTTTTCTTTTATTTTCCATTTGAAAACTAAATCCTTCTTGAGCATTAGAGTGATGAGTCTAACTAATCCTCCAAAATTATGAATAAACCTTTTAACAAAGTTAACCTTTCGAAGGAGTGATTGCAATTGTTTCTTGTGAGTTGGAAAATAAAGAGAGAAGATGGATGAGATTCTTTCTTGATCAATGGAAATTAACTCCTTTGAAACAATGTGCCCTAATAGCTTACCCCTAAAAATGCAAAGTTACACTTCTTGGGGTTCAAGAACACCCCAAATTATCTACACTTATAAAAGACTTTCTCAAGATGAGTGATTTGACCTTTACTCTTTTTGATAAAATGGTGATATCATCTAAGTAGGAAAGGATGCATTAATTGATATAACCTTTGAAATAAATATTCATTACTCTTTGAAATTTGGCACATGCATTTGATAAAATAAAAGGCATTTCATGATATGCATATGTTTCCCATTTGGTTGTAAATGTAGTCTTGAATCGATCTTCTCTAAATTGATTTGATTAAATCTTGAATATCCATCAAGCATAGAGAATCTTTCAATTCATGTTATAGTTTGTAAAATTTTCTCCATAAACGGTAAAGGATAATGATCCTTTGTTTAAATCCATGAAATTAATACAAAGTTTGATTTCTCCATTCTTCTTCCTAACTAGAACAATATTTTCCATCGAAGTAGAGTATTTGATATGATAATTTTTGTTTTCCTCAATCAGCTTGGGTAATTCCTTCCTCATGAGGAGTTTTATATTTAGATTGATAGGTAGTTTTTTTGTCTAACTTGATATTAGGATCAAGATAAATGGAATGTTAAACAATTTTTGATCAAAAAACTTAAGGTATTCATAATCCCATGAGAATACATCATTAAAATTTTTACACAATGAGATAAAAGTTTGCTTCTCATCTTCATCACATATCTTTCCAAGCACGAGCTCCTTGTCTTGCGCAATAGTATTTGGATGGAAGTCCTCTTGATTTTATATTATGTTATTTTCTTCTTTTTTGAACTCGTCATAAGGACTAAAAATATGTTCAAGAGTGACCAATACTTTTGGAAATTTATTTTCCCTTAGTTGAACTATTTGATCACCATAGGTGTCATGTAAATCAGATTACATTTTTGAGGAAAACTAAACTTCAATTTGGATGAATTGAACAATTTGTTCATGATTATCAAATACCGCCAGCTGATTTCATTTTTCTAGGATTGATGGACTAGCCACCAATTTAATATGTTGTTGATTTCCTTGGATGAAGTGCTCAGTTGGTGAAAATTGTGATCCAAGGCTACCATTTGGTCTCGCTTCTTTATTCAATTTTATTGGTACCACTTTTAGATTGAGAGCATCAAAAATCTCCAAGAGGTCCCAAAGATGTGTTTATAAATGTTAGAAGCTTATTTTTACTAGAAAATTTGCCTCTCATTTGGTGTATGACCAATTCAATGTCTCCAAAGATTTACAATTCTTTGATTTGTGTTTTTAAGAAATAAGAAGACCATGCACCGATGCCTCATATTTTTCTACATTGTTAGAACATGCAAACTATAATCTATGAGAAAAGGAAAAATTCTCATTCATTAGATAAATTAAAGTAACACCTTCACCTACTCCATTTTTGCTTCTAAAACTATCAAAGAACATTTTCCATAATCTAGAAGCAATATATTTTTCTTACTTGAGTAGTGTGGGAAATTAAATTCTTTTTCATAAATGCAGTAAGTTCCAAGTCTAGTTTATACAAATTTATCATAAAGATCAAATTCATAAAGTTACTTGGCCCATTCATCCAAATATAGATCGGGGATTAGAGGAGGAATATATTGCTTTATCGAAAATGAATCATGCTCTTGATCTTCATGTATAAGATATTTAGATTAGAGAGGAGTAGGATCATAAGACTCAACATGATAAAGAGAAGACTAGATCAACTTCTATGGTGAATATAGTACCATATCTAGTTCCTAAGAGCACGTGAGAGCAATATGATGAAAAATAACCACCAACTTTACCCGTGAAATCTATTGATTGATAAATAAAAAACAGAGGAGGGGATTCAAGGAATAATACATCTCAAGTATAATTATACGTAGACAAACATGAAATGTTAACTCAATATCCTTAATTATTCCTAGGATGTTGACAATTGAGCCATAAAGCTATAAAACACATTTAGAAATAGGACTCTACTTAAGACCTAGGATATGATCAATTTTCTTAAGAATTACAAAAGCACTATCCCCTTAATCAATCATGCAATTATGAACCGAATATTTGACCAAATTCAAATACATATAAAAAAGTGGAGTTTTCACAAATTTTTGTAGTTGTTTTTCCCCGCTTGGCACAAATTGACAACAACATGAGTCTTTTAAATGATTGGATCAGATTGAGGGATTTGTTTTAGAGCTTCATGTAAGAGATCTCTTTATGATGGAATAGATAGAGCATTCCACATTGTCATAATCATATTTATTTTCTTCATTTACTCAATAATGTTGAAAATGAGGCTAATGGATTTATGTATTTGAGGTATTATGTTCTCTTTTCTTGATTGTTCCAATGTTGGAATAGGTGCATTTGGTTGAAAAACAACTTCCTTTGCCAAGCTAGGTCTGTTAAGAACTTTAGGAAAATTACTTTTTCTCAAATCTTCCCCAATTTTTTTCTATATGAAGAGGATCAACTTGATTGGAAGAAGATGAAATTTGAGCATAAAAAAATCTCTTCTTAGACATTTTGTTATCAACAACATGAGTATGAGGCCTACTATAAATTCCCACATCTTGATTGATTACACAACTTATCAGCCCCAAGGAACATCAGATTAGTCTTAGAGTTGATCTCCTGAGCTCTTTCCATATTAGGATTGGATGTTTATACGAATATTTTTTGCTGATTGGATTAGTTTTGAACCATACTAGGCTGAACTTGTAATCCATTTGCACAATCATTTTGATTATGTGGTTGATTGGATGGATGACACCATTTTGTTTCTTGCATAACATTATTTTACACTGGAACCAATGTTTTACTTGAGCTAGTAGTAGGAAGTGACTAAGTAAGAATGTTTAGAAGAGGAGGATACAAAGTATCTATCATTTTTTTGATTTTTCCCAAGAATGTTTATTCTATAGGGTTGTGTTGGTTGGAAATTTTACCTTTAGAGATAAGAGGATAATACTTTGTTAGGAATATTAAATTTTGGTTAACCTTCAGTAAATATTTTGGTTATATTGTTATTAATCATCATATATTGTTTCAAAAATAATATATTAGTATAGTTTTTCTTCCATAAAGCTATTAATGGGTTATTTGGTTTTATGATAATAGAAGTTGGTTTTTTCTTCCTATGGTTATATAATAGAATTTGTATTTGGTATGAATATAATACATAATAATATTGTATTTTTGTGCAAAGATATGATCAAATTATTATTTGGTATCGGAGCGTATTTAACAATATAAACTAGTTTTCCATGCTCTAATTCTCTTTACAAAAACTATGGTGGTTTAGCGATGATTAAGATATTGCAGCGAGATAAGAAAGGAATACTTGACCGTGGCATGGTAATGTGAGATATGAATATTGATAAATTTGACTTGATGCACCAGCTCTGTTGGTGGCTCTAATATAATAGTTATAAATAGCTCTAAATGCTCAGAAATCCCAAAGTTGGTAGATATGACCACATACATTACCCAATGATAATTGAATATTTATTCATGTGATCTCCTTCACGGATTAAGTTTACAGCCGTATGAATATAAATCATAACGAATTTGAACAATAAACAAAAATATTACCATTGATGTGCATCGTACCATTATGTGAATACAAATCCATATGAAGAACGTGAGGAGACATCTTAAAACAAATCAGTAAAACTTTGAAAGTTGGCCCTACACACGAGCATCACAAAATGGTACGATGCACATTAGTGGTAATAGTTCTATGTATTTGGTATGAATATAATACATAATAATATTGTATTCCTGTGAAAAGCTAAGATCAAATTATTAATTTTTGTGGGGAGGTTCTGTATTCACCAAAGACTTGAAAATCTACTTATTTACAAATATACAGACAAAATTTTTATGAAGGAGGATTTTTGTGTAAAGAACGATGCCATATTTTGATATTCTCAATATATAAGAGGAATATGGAATAGGTTTTCAGAGGAGGAAACAATAAATTTTATGAGTAAGAGGAGTGAACAAAGGATACACAATTCAATCTAATCCACCGGTCAAGAATACAATTAGTCTCCTTGGTTATGAAAGATTACTCACTACCATGTAGCGAAAGAAGTGAGGAAGGCAACACATTCAAATATAGAGACTGCAGAGTTATATCCTACTAATGCATGCATGATACTTTAAGAACATATGAATTAATATATCGAAAATCCATGAAATATAAATGCAACCAGACACAAATTTCCTCACACTATAATCAATGGATTGAACACATAGTTTCAATATTCACATATATTAAGATTCACATTCATAATTTAAGGAAAGAGAAATAGAAAGAACATAGATAAGAGGAAAGAAATATTCTTCTATATTGATATGAGAAGTTCTGTATCTTTACATTCCAAAACATCAAAATCCAACCCCTTTACAATAAAAAAGAAGCCTTATATAGGCTAAGGGGTGGTTGTAACCAACTTTATAACTAATTATATTTTAATTAAGTGTTAAACATGTAATTAATTAATTATATAAGATAGCTTTATTTACAATTTAATTTTCAAAATGATAAAGCCAACTTCAAAATATAACAACTAGATAAAAAATCCTTAAGAACTAGAGGAAGGAGCATTTGAGAGTGACACAACAAGAATCCTCACTTTGAGAACGTGAATTCTAAACTTTTCCATAGCATCATAAATGTCCATAACCTTTGGAATGGTTTTGTTTTCCATGGCAGCAAACTATCTTCCAAGAGAATAATCCATTTCTTTTGTAATTCCTCCATTCTACAATAGGATCTTGGTGGTTTCTATAACAACGTTATGCAACTCGAGTGAGTTTTTCATTTTCTCTTTGTTGATTTTTTCAGATTTGAACAACTATTCTTCGATTAGTGCATTGAATTTTCTTTATCTTCATCTACTAAATGCCTCTCTACAAAATTATCCTTTTATACATGGCATCAAAGAGATCTGCAAGTAATTTTTATTTCTAATTTAAATGATTCTCCTTCTACACCATGTTCTTTAACTCAATGGCTACCTCTTTAAGAAATCTAATATTCCACTCAATGTGTAGACCCAATTATTGGATAGGTTAATTTTGGAATAATCAAAGGGCTTGTGAGAAAGAATAATCTTCTCATCAATGATGCTCATGATTCTCAAATCCTGAATAGTTTCCAACCATATCCCGAGTTCTTTGTAAACATCCCTGATTGCTAAATTGAATTGATTTTGGGCTGCAAAAATGTTGTTATACATCTTGTATATTTCATCTTTCAACACAAAAATAACATACCTTGCACCAATGCTTCAACATATCTTCCATATGAGGCATGCTTGTGGATCTATTTGATGGATTTGATATCCTCCTCGGAGAAAACAATTATATGAGGTAATGAGGAGAGCGGAGTGGGATCTAGAGGAGCTTTGTAATTTGAGAGAAAGGAATTAATAAAATTATAAAGAGCCTAAACCTATTCTTCCAGTTGTTCTTGTGTCTTATTTCCCTTATATACTCTTTCAATCACTTTAGAAATAATTTCCCTAATGTTGTGTACCTCTCCTTCAGGGGTGGATTCTCAAAGTGAGATCCTTGTCAATTCTAGATCTGTCACAGTGATACATCTTTCATCCTTATCTCCATTTGGCTTGGAAATTTATAGGAATTGTTGTCCTTTTGAGTAAAAAACCAAACAAGATCTTGTTTTTGCCTTCTTTGGTAGAGGGAGTTGTGCAAGTAGGGAAACCACTTTGTATCAAATCCACAAGAAACAATATGTGAAGAATCCTTATTTTTCCCGATGTCAATCATGGGATGAACCCATGTGAAGGAATCACTAGACGGTGGAGTCAGAGGAGGAGCTAATGCAAAAAAATTGGGAGGACTAATAGACTAAGTAGTGGGAACTTCAAGAGTAGGTACCTCAATAACGGAGAAAGATGGTCTTTTAACTAGAAGCTTAGGCATCGAGGCACCTATTTTCCTAGTGTCTAGATCTATGATTATCACATCACCTCCCTCATCATCTTCTTATTTAACAATTTCTTCCTCTTCACCATTATTTTCATGTTCTTCATCCTCTTTCTCATATTAATCTTTTTGTTCTTCAATGAATTTCTCTTCTCCTTCGAATCATGAGATATATATTCAACAAAAAGACATCTTCTTCAATTGATTCATGAGCCTTCTCCCACTCTACTTTATTCTCGAGGCATTTCCTTAATATTTTCTATCTCCATGGACTTATCTTGCTTTGTATACAACTTGGTTGCTAAATCTAAAGGTGTTGAAGGAGTTATTTGAGCTGTAAAACTTATATAGGAAAACTTTTTGAATTGGATGAAGAGGTGCCATTAGTTAAAATCAACCTGCTTTGCCTCTACGAGACACTCTTTTAGTTGTGTTTCCTTTAAGGAGCCTGACTATGAACATTGTAAAAACATCATTTACCCTCATGTGATGAAATTTACTATTCTTAAAATTGAGCTAGGGATAAAACTCATAAAATGATCCATTTTTCTTATCATCTTGAGAAGACAACCCTACCCACACTCTATATGCTGCAATTGTATAAATGAGGTAAGAAGTCATATGAATGCTTTTACTTTGTTGAACATTAACCCGTTGCTCACTGATATTTTCATATATGATCTCTCCCCAATTTAGATTTTTTTGCCTTTATAAATGATATTGATGTACACACACATCCAAAACTAGAACTCATTTATAGAAGGTAGGCCCATCAATCTTTCTAGTAGGGTGATCATATCAGATAATTCTTCCTTGAAATATGACCTATATATGACCTTAGGAAACTTTGAAGCTCCTCTCTTTTGGTCCTTGAACCATGATTTAGCTATCATTGTCCTATATCTATCTTTATCTTTTTCAAACAGATTTTGAGCCTTGGCCTTGGTCAAGGTATTTGAATATTCAAACATAGGGATTCTTAGGGCTACATTTATACAACTGGCATCAAGTTTAGAAATGACATGGCCTTGAGGATCTCTAATTTATTTGGTTTTATGGTCAAAACAAAAGGCACAAGCTAAAAAAGTATCAATGCATTAAACAGAAAGAGGAAAACTGACATCATGAACAATTCCACTATTTTAAATACATTTGGCCATGATTGTGGGAGCTTCTTCAATAATTCAGGCCTAGAAATCACCTAGATTTAAATGCCTAACATCATTACTTCCTATGTTTGATACAAAGGTCTCTAATGAAGAAATGTGCTCATAGCCTCCATACTAGAACTTTATGGTGAAAAGGTGAGGGAAAATTAAGAGAAATGGGGGTTCAATAATGCTTTTCAAGAGAAATTTAAGGCGAGGATACAAAACTTAAATTGAAACAAAACAAAAATAGTAGGTTATGTAATGATTCAAATTTATTATAGGAAGAATGTTGGCTTCACAAGGTCTTCAACACACGGTTTGATTTTTGAAAAAGGGTGAGAAATGAGCAAGATATAGCTGGAAATGTGCTCGAGGGCACGTGAGTGAGAAATAATAATGCACAATTAAATTTCACAACTCAAAATGGTGAAAATGATTTATGTTTACCCTCCTTTTATAACCCACCATTTGAAAAAATAGGAAATTTAATCAACATAATAGAATGCAACAAAATTTTTAAACACTTTACTTTACATGCAGACATGACGGGATTTTAGGAAAATGAAGGCTCGAGGGAACAAGTATCACAAGTTCTAAATACCTTCAAAGGACCCAAAATATAAATAAATACAATTGAGTATGGATGGCGGAAGATTGCGGGGAATAGGGTGTCAAGAGGAACAAGGGCCACAATTACCAAATATATCTGCAATACCCTCAATACAAGTAGACTATAGTTAATGTAGACAAAGCAAGTGTGTGGGGAACATAATTTCAAAGGGAATGAGAACCATAGGTTCTCAAAAATATGAACCACCCACCCACCAAAGGTTAAAATAATTTGCAGATGACAAGGGGGGTGTGGGGAACAAAGACCAAATAAGAACAATTTTTTTGGGAAATTAAAAATATGCATAACACGAGAATATAGGAGTAATGCATGGAAGGTAGAGATGTGGGGAAGGGGAGGCCTAAAGGAACTTGTTTCTCCCATTCCTTCGAACTGTAGTCACCACAATACACTCAAAATGACTAATTGTTTTGATTTTTCTCACTCCTTAGACTTCACAAAGGAAGACAAACTAGGGAAAAGGGTCACTTAGCCATAATTTAAAAAAAAAAAAAATTACACATTTTTGGGAAAGTGAAAATAACTAGCTCTTTTTGGGGATTGACTGACTTGATGCATAGTGAAAACAAGACAAAATAAAGAACCCCAAAATCTCATGGTTACAAGACTAGTGCTTTATCCATTGGGAAAATACATACAGAACAAGATCAAACAGAAGAACACAAAGACACAATGACACAAAGACATAAGACAAAAAAAAAAGACTATGCAAGACTATATACAAAACTATATACAAAGGATTGTTGTTCACTCAAGACTTGAATAATTTCAGATATTGACCGCTATATGGAAATGGAAGGGAAGTTCCATCCATATAGCTTAGATAATAGGAATTTTCACCAACAAAATGCCAAATTTTAAAAGGACCAAGCCAAAGTGGGTAAAAATTACCATGGCTTCCATGAGGTTCATGCCTTTTGTACCAGAGTAGGAAAATATATCCAACTTAGAAGTCCCAGGGTCTTGTCTTCTTATTAAAAAGTTACTTGAATTTTTTTGGTGTGCAGAAATTTTGTTAATAACTGTAGCCTTTCTTCATCCAACTTCTTTAGGTACTTTATCCTTTTCTCCAAGGCATTATTGATTTTCTCACCTTCAATATCTTTACCAAGGTGTAATTCAAGAAGCTCCACTACGACCGAGAATAGAGCTTTCATCCTATACACCAACTGAAATGGAGTTATCCCGATGGCTCTCTTTGGTGTGATTATGTCTGCGCAAAGAGCGTCATACAACTTTTTATATCAATTATTCTCGTGATTCATCCATGAGTTTCCTGATAATAGTTACTAGGTTCTTGTTGGTTGATTTATCTTGTCCACTCCATTGTGGATAGTAATAAGATGAATATGCAAGATAAATTCCATATCCATAACAACAATCAATGAGATCATGGGAAGAAAATTTGGGGAATTTTCTATAACAATTTTGTTTGGAATTCTGAACCTAACCAATAAAAACTTATTTCACTAAATTAGACTTATTCCAGTCCCAACAACTAAAAAATATAGCCAATATCGGAATCCAATATTGCTATTTTCAGATTCTAAAATGTCAAATATTGGAATTATCTGCACTCCAAAATTGCACATATTGGATTCCAAAATCACACATATTGGATTCCAAAATCACATATATTGGAATCTAGAATCACATATATTGGAATCCAAAATCACCTATATTGGAATTATATGTACTCCAAAGTCCCATATATTGGAATCCAAAAAAAAAAATATTGGAATCCATTATACGGGCTAGTGTCCGCTAGGCATTATTTATGATTCATTATGTGTAGAACATGTCTTTGTTTTATAATGGTTAACAGTCGCCAACCATTATTTATGCTATATTATAAGAGCTAACGAATGTCAATAATTATTTATGCTATGTTATAAGGTCTAGCAACTGCCAACCATTATTTATGCTATGTTATAAGGGCTAGTGACTGCCGGCCATTATTTATGCTATGTTATATGGTCTAGCTGACACTAGACATTATTTATGACATGTTATGTATAAAACATGTTTATTATTTATATGGGATAACAAACATATTATCTTGTCCTTCAATGGTTGCAACAAAGGCCATAATGTGGTGTTAAATTTGATGCCCGTTTAGACATATTTTATCATTTTTATATAGGCTAACGACCGTTAGGCTAATGAATTTCAAGAGATGTGAGAGACTTCCAGGTTAATTTATGATGATGTGATTGAACCCCACTTGTAACTAGAGAATGATTGAATATATTTTGAAGAAACTAGCTAAGGGTGTCAATCCAGGACTATGCGAATATAATTAAATGTATGTTTTGTTGTATATTTTAGTACGAATTAATTTTATAGTGAATTTATGTATACATGTATCTACTAAATATTTTGGTATGAATTAATTATATATGCTGCATATTTCAAGATTTAATTAATTTTTAAATCTAGTTTCTTATTATGGCATCATTATTGTTGGAGGAACCATAATATAGCTTATAAAATAGGTAAATATCCTTTCACGTCATAGTCCTTCAAGAATCATATATCTAAAACTTACACTACTCACCATAGAGAGAAAATTAAATAATAATTGACTTTATAGTACTTTCTACTTTCACATGATTTGACAAGAAACATGTTTGAGCAAAAGTGAGTTTGGTCTAAATTGAAGCAATACTGAACTAAATGTGAGATAAAATCTTTATGTTAAGTGGAAATAAGTAAAAACTCCATAGAAAGAGGGAAATATGCCTACTTTTAAGTCTCGCCTTACTTCAATTTAATTTTTTTGCCTTAGAGTGGATCATCCACTCACAGAGTAATATTTTTATTTGACATTAGGTAAAATAGGGTTGAGGGGACCCTACCCCTTACATAAAAAAGATCCCAAATAGAGTATATATTCAATACCGAACCATACAAAAATATACTCTGATCCAAAAAGAATCAAAACTAATACCCGTGTACAGTAAACTAACAACAATAAAAACATAGAACTAACAACACTAAACAATACCCTAACATCAACCGTTAATTTTTCATTTTCTCCAAGTTGGCCACTAGAGTGGCCCATTAGTGCTTGAGTGATTAAGTGTTAGTGCCCAACGTGGTTACATTAATTTTAGATAGTTCCATTTTTCTCTTCTTCGATGTCCCCTACTCTTTACATTCTCTATAGGCATTAGCCAACTATCTAAGAGTTTGAAGGTCTTTGTAAGATGATCCACATCATTTTTTAAATTCTTACACTTTACTTGCAGAACCTCTATACTGCCGCCCTTTATGACCTAAGCCACATCCTCAAATTTCATCTTCATTGTATGCCAGTCATTGAGGATAAACTGAATAGTGATTTTAGTGAGCCGAGTGTCACATTTCACATTTTCAAGGTCTGCAACCAATTTAGCAAGATCAAATCCCTCTTCCACACCACCTTTTCTAATCACTTTCATTTGGGTCATTTTCTGGGTGTCAACTGAAATCTGCCTCCTCTGTTGACTAGGTTCCCCTTTTTCAGCCTTCTTAATAGCCACCACCTTCATGTCATATTTTTAGGTTTTGAGGCCCTACACTGCCTCAAATTCAACCACATTTTGATCATCCCCTTCACTCGACTCAAGGTATTCGCTAGAGTCCTCATTCTCATAATTAGTTTCATCTTCCATAGAATAATCTTCAAGATATTTTGACAGGTCACTATCCCCATTAACTATTTTATCCATATCCACGATTGATCTCTTCACAATATCCATAATAAAACGATGATGTAGGGGAATACTGATTCTTCCTTTTTTAATGGTCTAGGGTAGCACATAGAGAACAAAGTATATAGTATGGAAACATAAAACTATGCCCATGTTTGAGGAAATTAAGCATGGGAAGATGGCAAACATAAATACATTTATGGCATCCCTCAAGAGTGAAAAAATAGGTTAGGTTAAGGGCCACTTCGTTGAATGGGGGAGGTAAGGAATTCCTAAGAAAACCCATAAAATGAGGGGTGAGTTTTTCCTTACCTCACAGAAATAGCTTCATTTCATCCACTGAATCCTTTTTGGGTTTGTAGAATTCACATCCTTCTATGGGCATGCCCATAACATAAGCCACCATGTTGATTGATAATTCAATATTTACTCCCTACAACACCACATTTCCCCCATCCATTTCTTGGCCCACTACCATGCGATCAAAAATCCTTACTGAGCTTCTCATTGTACCCCTAAAAAATATTTAAGAAAGGGGAAAATCCCATTTGATTGAACACCTCCATAGCCTCATATTTTACATCATTGAGATCCCAAGGCTCAGTGTGAACTGAATCTTCCCCCATATTCCTATTAATAGCTAGGCTATCATGAAGAAAAAATCACTGCATTCAATGCTATAAAGACAAAACCACACAATTACAATACCAAATACACCAAGTAGCAACATAAATCCTAGATTCCTAGAGAGGAGTAAATGTGCATTAACATCCCCTTAATAGTTACAAACATCAGCGATGATAGCATTACATTAACATTAACATGCCCTTAATAGTTATAAATCCCAGCGGAACTCACATTACAAGAATATCAACATCCCTTAAACCCGGATTCTAATAGATGAATAAACCTAGATCACGAGAACATTAAAATCCTCTTAATAGTAATAAATGTGTGATGTCATTCATCATCAACCCCCCGCATCACCTTCCTCCATCTTTGCGTACCTTGAAATAAGGGACATGAAATCACCGTGGACATTTTCCTCACACACTTAACACTTTAAATGAAAATTAAAATTCTCTTACTCCCCTTGTCAGGAGGATATATTTTCGTAATTAAATATAGATATGAAATAAATTAAAAATCATTTTCTAAAGGTATAATTATCATAAATCATTTTAAGAATAATTTGAATTTTGTTGTAATACTATTTGTTTCACTCGATTCTATTTCTTTGAAGTGTTGATGAAAGAGATAAGGTAACGGGCATAGGAGGATGTTAAAATTGGTTGATAGGTTCGTGCATATGACTTCGAATCCATAGTGGTGATCTAATCTAACAAGCTAAGCTAGAATAGAATCCAAAGGTCAAATGATTGGTTCTGGGTTCTGTAGGTTTGACAGAGGTCTCGGGTAGATCATAGGTGGATGAGGGTGAGATGAAATTTGGTGGGTAGGTCTCTCTAGGTTGTATGGGAAAATACAGAGACCGATGTCGGTTAAGGGTAACCGATGGCGGTCAAGTGTAACCGTGCCGGTATGTGGAAATCTGGAAATGCCATAGAACAAGCTTTGGGTCTCCTTTGTGATTGCACAAAGGACTTTGGTTGGTCGGGATGAGGTATTGGGTGACTGGGGTAGGATTTGGTGAGGTTTTAATGGGTATATGGAGGTGGAAATGTTGGAGAAGGTCAATAGGTGGCTAGGTAAACAATAGATGATAAAATGATGATGAAATGAAATAAACTAGAAAAGTATGACGTTATACTTACTTGGATTCCGGTCCTGAATGCCTGTGAGTGAGGGATGGAGGTGTTGATGAGGGTTTGAAGGCTGCAAGTGATCACCAACTGAAGGAAAGCTTCTGCATGGGCTGCATGTACATTCCTCTTTGCTTGGTTAGATTAGATCATGGTTGGGATGGCTGTGCAGGAAAAGATGTTTGATCTCCTTCCTTGCATGTGGATTCTCACTGGAATTCACTCTTTGAAGATGTGTTATCTCTCTGAGATGTGTTTTTTCTCACCAACCTTCTTCTTTTTCCAACTTCCAACCTTGAGAATAAGGTTGTTTTGGGGTTAAAAGGGTAACCGACGGTGGTTCGGCTTAACCAAGTGATGGTTAGGGGTAACCAAGCATCGGTCAAGGTGGGATTTCCTAGGTTTACTAAACTAGGGAGATCCTCTTGATTTCCTTGGATTTCATGTCGTTAACCCATGGATTAGACTAGGAGCTTCTTGTGAGCATGCGGGAATGTGGTTAGAGGGAATGTAGGCATTGATTTTTAGGGTTTGGGTAAGTCTTAGTTAGTTATGGCAACTTACTAAGAATAGGTCTTAGGTTGAGTTGGCTTGGTGAGGTGTCTAAGTGAACTGTATGTGTGGATATTATTTAAAATAAGATATTTAAATAATAAATATAGTGAGGATAATGAATTAATTTAATTAAATTAATTAAATTAATATTAGTGGGGTGAAGGGGGCCATGGCTAGGTGAATGTGATGAAGGGTGTTTATTCATCGAGGGACCAAAGGGGAGTGTGACCTAATTTTAGTGTCTACATTTTTCCCCTTTTTGTTGTAGTAGCTTGTATTGGTAAGATGCTAACAAAAATAAGATGTGGTTGCCCCATGTGTGGGTGAAGGTGATCCCCTCAAACTAGGAACCGATGATGGCGAGGCCAAAAGGTAGAATCGGTGAGTGGTTTGATAAAAGGTAAATGGGAGGAAAAAAGGTGGGCACGGGGAAAAGGGTTAAAGGTCTACTCGGGAAATCTAGGTAATGGGTCAGGGTCAAAGGTAGCAACAATCAAAACACATGCACATGAATAAACTAAGCATGCTACCAAGTTGAAGAGCAGAAAACTCTACATTGTCTAAGGTCGATAGGTTTATCCAAACAAGGTTGAAGTGATTCGGTATCCAAGGTATAGGATATGGTTAGGAAACACAATGTAGGTTAGGTGCAGGAACATTTAGGTATGTTCGGTACACCAAAGGTAGGGTTAGGATAAACGGTCACACAATAGGCTAGGTAAGGTCATTAGGTCAACAACACAGGTAACAGTGCCTGCAAGGTATAACAAACACATGAGGTCAAAGGTCACTAGCGATGGTCCAGTCCAAATAGCTAGGTCATGGACATGGGTAAGGCCAAGGTAGGGGTAAAATAATGAGTCCCCAAAGGAGGACAAAGGGAGGTAGGAAATGATGAGGTAGGAAAGGTAAGGTAAATGGGTTGGGTAAAGGTGGGGTGGGTAAAGGATCAAGGTGAAGGGTGGGGTAAAAGGGAAAAAGGGAAGGAAATGTGCAAGTGAGGGTGACTGATGCCAGTCATGGATAACCGATGTCGGTATAGTGCAACCGACTATGGTTAGGTAGGGCACACGACCGATGCTGGTCAAGGGTAACCGACGTCGGTTAGGTCGGGTTGGTTATAAAAAAAAAAATCACATTTTTTTGTTATTCATTTGTTATTTGTGAAGTGAGAAAATGAAAAAAAAGAGAAAAGAGAGAAAAGTGTCAGAGGAAATGGGACAGTGAGCTGGCAGTGTGATTTGATGAGGGTTTGGTTGGTGAGCAGTGGGTCCATGGGATAGGGTGAGAGATTTGATTGGTCGGAGGTTGCGAGTAGCTATTCGGTGATGGCAAGAGGCCGGAGAGGGATCGGGTGGGCCACCGCATAATGGCTAGATGATGTGCCACCCGAGAGCGGGATGGTGGCAATGATGATGAGGTAAGCACCCTACTACATACATTGTGGTGGATAGATTAGAGAGTAGATTATATAAAAATGTAGGTTTTTTTTTTTGTTTTTTGTGGGTGGGTAAAAATTAAATTTGGGTATGGGGGAATAGCGGGAAAAAAAGAGGAAGGGGGAGGGTAGTAAATTGTATAGGTGGGGTGGGTAGAGGTCCAGGGGTAGTTTAGGTCATTGTAGGTGGGGTAAAAGGGGTAGGGGGAGGGTTTTAGAAAAAGGGGGTTTTGGGAAGATGCGGGTTTTTCGTGACAAAGTGACCTAGCATTGGTCAAGTGTGGCCGACATCGGTTGGGTGGAACTAGTATCGGTCACCAAATAGGTGACCGATGCTGGTTAAGGGGTAACCATGGTGGTAAGGGTGAACTAGTATCGGTCACCAAACAGGTGACCAATGCTGGTTTAAGGGTGACCAGAGTCGGTTAGGATGAACTGGTACCAGTCAAGCTTTTAGGCACAAGGGTGAAAAGTGATGTGGGCTAGGTAGTTGAGATGGGTAGGGTGAAAATAGGGTGGAGGGTAATGATAATTGGTGAATATGGTCATGGTAAATGTGGATTAATGTCGTGCTTGGATTGGATGTAGGGGAGAGCAGTTACATATGCGGGATAGGGTTCCACCCTCTATTGGTGACATGACATTGTGGCACAATGACCCCGTTGGAGCTGCAACATGTGGAGGCAAGTGGGCTTGAGTGGGGTTCATCACTACAGACATGTTTTTGGTAGCCCAACTTGATGGTCATGCTCATCGATAGATGGGATCCCGTGACCAACACGTTCCACCTGCCGATGGGTGAGATGACTATCACCCTAGAGGACGTGTTCAGATTTTGCGTGGTTACCCATATTGGGTGCCCAGGTTTACTCTATCTCCTCCGAGGCCTCAGAGGAGCTGATTGGGATAGTTTTTGGTGAGGGGGTGGCTGATCTGAGATTCCATAGTACTAGTTTGAGCTATGGAGAGATGTACCTAGCCCATCCGGATGAGACGAGGCTAGTGGTTTTGTTGATGGAGGTAGTGTGCTGCTATGCACTACCAGATGCAGAGGGTGGATGCTTTCCCTAATCACTGATGGGGGTACTCCATGATATGATGGTGCATGAGAGACATGCTTTTTCCTAGGCACCAACATTCTTGGTGTAGCTATACAGAGAGTTGTGGGCATATGGGTGGTTATGCACAGTTTAGCCTGTGTTGTACATTTATACTACACTGCTGGGCATATGAGCACATAGTGTGCATGTGACCTATAGGGATGCCCCGAGAAGATGCATTCCCACCTAGATTTTGTGTGGGTGGGATATAGGAGATGGGCCGGTGATAGGAGAGTGGAGATGGATAGGCCGACACATGATGTGGCCCATTTTCAGCAAGTAGTTACTGGAGGGATTATCGGAGTGGACATTATATGGAGGCCATATGTGGGATTCCCCTCATATAGGCATATGCATGAGGAGCTAGCTGAGCTCCAGCTAGAGAGGTGGATACAGGGTCACCATGCTGGGAGGATGAGATGATCCCAATAGACAGAGTCTGATGGTAGTTCAGGCTCTTACAGACATTCCTCCACCCTTCCCAAGATCGGAGAGATGACGTGGAGAGGCCCCTACCTCTACCATAGCCTACAAAGTGCCCACAAGGGAGGAGGAGAAGCCAAGTGGGTGGATGGATAGATGATGCCGGATGTATGACATAGGTATAGCAGTAGTGGTGGGTGGCTCAATTATGAGCCATACCACCCAGATCGGGGCAGCCAGACCTAGCTACCATTACAAGTGCAGAGAGACACCCTACAGGGGTAGGTAGCTACGCTGATTACCCAGTTGGGTATACTGTAGACACACAGCTAGAGGGTTCGAGAGGTAGAGGTAGTAGAGCTACATGTACAGTGGCTAGTTCTGCAAGCCCAGATGGCTGATGGAGGAGATGGAGGAGATGGAGATGGTCGGGGGATGGTCAAGTGGCAGCCTTACAAGCTTAAGGTGGTAGGTTTATAGGGCTAGTTGGCCACATCCCAAGCATAGATTGGGGCCTTACAGGCCCAGATATAGGCACAGGGTAGGGGCACCACCACAAGCACCGGGAGTAGGTCCCAGTTCACAGGTAGGCAGCAGGTAGGGAGGTTGTGCAGGGTAGGTACAGGGGCCGAGACCTATGGGACCACCATAGACCATGCCGTATCTAGGTTATGGGATGCCCTAGGTGAGGTGAGATACTATCAAGACCAACTTATGGTGGCTGGGATAGATTTCATATCCTATGCCGAGTAGTACAGGCACAACAGGCATCCAGTGAGAGGATGAGATCCCACACTCATAGTGTGGAGAGCACAGGAGGTCAATGAGCTCGAGGCCCGATCAGGGAGAGGCCACCAGTGCATGGTGACCAGCTCTAGGTGAGGTGCCAACAGGGACACAGAGAGGCCGAGGGTATAGGTGACACAGAGATGGAGGACATCCGGTGAGATGCCTGATATGCGGTCACCTAGTTTTTGATGTATACTAGTTATTTTTTTTATACATATACCGGCCTGTGTGCCAAAGATAGTGAGGATGTATGAGTGATTTGTATATTTTGAGCATATACCGCCTGTGTCTGAAGAGATTTTGTATTGATTCATTTTTTTTGTATATATGAGACGGCCTATGTGCCGATGACATTTTGTATTATATATCGGCCTACGTGCCAACATTTTGAGATGATGGACATGATGAGATAGGCATGTATATTGAGATACACATTTATTGATTTATATGATGAGATACATGGTATTTTGTGATTTGTTGATGTGTTTATGAGATATTGGTTTATGGCTTGTGGTAGATGAGATATGGATTTGTTGTTTTGATATGGATGGAAATTAGGTGAGTTAGGCATGATGGAGTTAGGTCAGTTTAGGCATGGATCGAGTCGAAGTTGGTTAGGCATGATGAGTCGAGTTAGTTAGGTATGATGAATAGGTTTGGTTTGAGTTAGGCATAGGTTATAGGTTGAGTAGGAGTTAGGCATGGATGAGTTAGGTTGGTTAGGCATGGTTGAGTAAGTTGGTTAGGCATGGTTGAGTTAGGTTGGTTAGGCATGGATTGAGTTAGGTTTGGTTAGGCATGGTTGAGTTAGGTTTTAGGCATGGATGAGTTAGGTTAGTTAGGCATGGATTGAGTTAGTTGGTAGGCATGGTCATGTTGAAAGTAGGTGAAGTTGTGATTCATTATTTTTTGCAATGAATGATACTATGGGTCATATGTGAGATGTGGTATAATCTATGCATAGTGATGATAGAGAAATGGTAGGTGTAATAAATGTATAAAATATGAAGCAACTTGTTATGTATGTGGCTTAATTTCCAATTTTGTATATAAAAGGGAAACTAAGTGAGATGTGGTGTAAATGGTGGGGAACATGGAAGATGAATTGTTTAGGGTAGAGAAATGGCCGAGCTAACCTCCAAGGGCCCCATGCCCTCGGAGTGCTGCCTACATAGTCCGGTGAAAAGGGACCTCAAGCCGATGTAGTTCTCCCATAAGCTAGGGAAGAAAATGAGGAGGTGTGAAAATGAGTTGGTAGGTTTTTGGGCATGTTGTGGGTTTAGATCTGCTAGGTGTGGGTAGATTATAGGTAAAATGATGTAGGTGGGGGTGATTGTGGTGAAAGAAGAAGATTACCCCAAAAGTAAGTGTCAAGGACCAAGTCCTGTATAAGATAATCAAAACGTAAACAAAGATGGTTAAAAGATAAGAGGGGGCAATAAAGCCACCTGATTGGGTAGGATCATACCGAGTAGATCATACCTTGGAGGAGGTGATGAACATAAGACCCTAAAGACATTACATGATTGACTATTCTATGATGAAAAGTAGTCACATGATCACCAAATGTCTAAATTCTAAGATGTCCCTTGAGGCAATGAGGAAATGAGAGTGGGAATGGTAAGAAGGGTGAAAGGTAGTTAATTTTTATATGGTATAAGTAAGCATGCCCTTGGGAAAGAGGTCCTAGGTCACAATGGGCAAGTCCATGACAAAAAGTTTTTTTTTGTTTTGATAGACTGATCGATGCGGGAAGTCTATATGGGATAAATAAAATTGAACTCCTTGAGGTCTTCGTGAAGCTGATCGATGTGGGAAGCTTTGGTTGCTCTCTTTTTTTTAAAGAGCTTTACATAGCTGTCCTTCGAGGGAGTAGTCTATTTATAGAACAATTGGTCGAGAGGAAGATGTCCTTTTGAGGGAGTCATCTTTTTATTAGAAGTTTGACTCAAGGAGTTTGGTCCCATGTGAGGTCTTTGTAGTCATGGACAAGACCAAGGTGAAGGATAGGACTCTTGTTCAAAAGGCAAGGTGAAATGACCATGGGATCTCATCTAAAGGTAGATGAAAAGTATCCATGAGAATCATGCTATGTGTAGTGCCGTGATACACAAATTCAAGAGAAGATAACAAGTGATGGGTACTCACATGATTCTTGTTTAATCATTAGGGAGGTGTATGGAGTGGGTAGCGCTCAAGGGATGAGCATGGAAAGAGAAAAAGGGTGAGGTAGGATGATGAGTCAACAATAGAATGGTCAAAGATGCAAGGTGTTAAGGGGCTTAGGTTTGGGTTTACCATCAAGAGAAGATAAATGATAAGCACCTGATCCATAGGTATGAGTCATGATGTATGGTCCAAGCCAATTAGGAGAAAATTTTCCCCCATTTACTTTTTTTTTTTCTACTTTGGTTACATGTTGATTTTCTTTCAGGACAAGGTCACCGACTTGGAAGGTTCATTCATGAACATGTTTGTCATAGGCATGTTTGATACGTTGTTGGTAAACTTGAAGGTGATCCAGAGCATTAAGATGATGTTCATCTAATAACTCTAGCTATGCTAAATGGTCCTGATGAAAGTCATCATCAGTGAGCATGTCATGGAGAGAAATGAGTGAGGGGATCTGGACTTGAGAGGTAGAACAACCTCTCTGTACCATAGACAGAGAAAATGGTGTGCCACAAAGTGGAAGTGTGAATACTAGTGCGGTATGCCCACAGGAAAAAGGAATGTGCGTATGCCAATCCTTCCCAAGTATCATCAACCACTTTCATGAGAATTTTGTTGAGGGTTTTGTTAGTGGATTGGCTTGGCCATTGGTTTGTGGGTAATAAGGTGATGAGAAACTAAGATGAATGCCAAAGGCATCAAAGTTTTTGCAATGTTTTTTTTTTGAATTGTTTTCCATTATCAGTGATGAGGTGATGAGGAACACCAAAGTGAAAAATGATGTGGTGGTTAATGAACTCACATATTTTCTCAGCTTTCATGGAGATGAGTGGTATGGCTTCCACCCATTTTGTGTAGTATTGGTAGTAGTGATGATCCATTGATGGCATTGGGAAGAATGAGGATTGATTTCTCCGACAAGATCCAAACCCCATTGAGAGAAGGGCCAAAGGTCACGAGTGACCTGTAAGGCATGACTGGGTGTATGATGAAGATTGGAATGTTGTTGGAATTTTACACAATGTTTGATGTAGTCACAACAATCATGGTTAAGGGTCGGCCAGTAATAGCCTAGGTGAAGAATACGCTTAGCAACAGCAAGGCCACTAAAGTGACCTCCACATATGCCATCATGAACCTCCTTAATGGTATAAGGAATTTCAGAACTTGTGAGGCATCGTAAGAGAATACCATCAAAGCCACATTTATAGAGGAGTCCCCCCAGAATGACGTAATGAGAGACCTTTTTAAGGAAGGCATGCGTTGTCCGTTATGGGTGAGATCAGGAGGTAAGATGGAGAGAGAAAGGTAGTCAGAGTATTGTTTATACCAAAGGTCACTCAGTCGGGGTAGTGGTTCCGATCGAGTAAACATCATGAGGTAAATAAGAAGGTGATTGGAGTCATTGTATGGTGACAAAGATTGTAGAATCGGTAGGTGAAGTGGGTATTTGGGAAGCTAAGCAGGCCATGGTATCTACAAATTTGTTGGTTGAACATGGGATGGTTTGAAGGGTGTAACGATCAAAGGTGGTCAAAAGTATGTCTACATGATGTTTATACTTTTGAAGTATCTCATTATGACATTGGTACATACCATTGACTTGGTTCATGACCAATTGAGAATCACCAAAGATGTTGATTGATTTGACATCTAGGGCGTAGGTGGCTTGGAGACCTAGTACAAGCGCTTCGTATTGGAAATATTGTTGGTGCATTCAAAATCTAGTTTGAAAGACAAAGGCATGGGTTCTCCATCAAGAGGAATGAGGATAATACCAGCTCCACCCCCACGTTGACACTTGGAACCATCAAAGAAGAGTGTCATTTGGTAAGGGGGTTCATCCAGGAAAGGGTAGCAATTGACTCATCTGGAAAGTCAAAATTAGAGGGTTGATCCCCAAGAAATAGGTGTGTCAGCCAATTGGTTGGTGATAGCTTGGCCCTTGATGGACTTTTGATGAATGAATTGAGGTCAAGATCAGCTAAAAGCATAAGCCATCGTGGCATGCTGATTTTGATAAGGTTTGGCATACATGAAGTGTAAGGGGTCGGTGTTGGTCACAACATAGGTTTTGTGGTTGAGTAGGTAATGATGAGTTTGGTGGCAATGAAAACTAAGGCTAAGAAAATTTTTTTGGGATGGTTGTATCGGGTTTCATAGTCCAAAAGAGTATGGCTTATGTAATAAACCACCTGCTCCCTGTGTTGTTCATCGCGATGAGTGAGCATGGCTCCCAAGGAATGATTAGTAGTGGATATGTATAGGTAAAAAGGTTGATCATCTTTAGGTGGGATGAGTACGGGTGGTTGGAGAAGGTATTGTTTTAAGGCCTCAAAAGCTTTGTGATAGTCATCATCCCATTTAAAGGAGACATCCTTCTTGAGAAGATGATGAAATGGTTGACACCGATCAGATAATTGTGAAATGAAATGGAATGAATGGACTGCAACTTACCTTGTAGACTATGGAGTTGTCAAAGGTTAGTAGGTGGAGGCATTTTGAGAATGGCCTTGACTTTTAGTAGGTCAACTTCTATACCATGGAGGGAAATGATAAATCCTAGGAGCTTTCCTGAAAGAACTGTGAAGACACACTTCTTAGGCTAAAGGTGGATGTAATATTTAATGAGGTGGTCAAAGATGGTTTTAAGGATGGCAAGGTGCTTCGGAGTGACATTTAGATTTGGCCAAGAGATCATCCACGTAATCTTCCAATATGTGATGCATGATATCATGGAAGATGTAAGTCATAGCCCACTGATATGTGGCACCAAGCATTTTTAAGGCCAAAAGGCATGACTCGATAGTAGAAGGTCCCCAAGGGGTGATGAATGAGGTCTTGTGTTGATCTTCTGGGGCAAGAAAAATTTGGTTATAACCCGAGAAGCCATCCATGAGTGATAGCATCTCGTGACCAGCGGTGAGGTCAACCAGTTGATCAATACCGGGTAAGGGAAAGTCATCTTTTGGGCAGGCTAGGTTGAGGTCATGGAAGTCCATGCAAATGTGGAGTCCCCTATCACTTTAGTGATAGGGACAATGTTAGAAATCCAATGAGGATAATCAATGGGTAAGATGAAGGAAACAGAAAGAAGGTGCTGAAGTTCTTCTTTGACGAGAAGAGCAAATGAGGGTGCATTTTCCTAGCTTTTGTTTGATGGGTTTGGCATCGGGAATGGTTACAATATTGTGGACCACTATGGTGGGGTCAATACTAGGCATGTCTATGTAAGACCAAGTGAAAGCATGGTTATGATCTCTTGAGAAAAGAAGTGATGGCTTCCTGTTCAACAACATCTAAAGATTGTCCGATCTTTAGGATGTGTGGGTCATCCTGAGTATGAATGTTGATCTCGATAGTCGATTCATTCAACATGGTTTGCATCTCAGAGGGTAATGACCGATGAATATATGAGTCTTCTGCACCAAGGTAGGTGAGTATGGATTCATCATCCTGACATTGAATGATGTTAATTGTAGGTGTGTCATCATCGATCATTTCAGGATATAAGAAGGGAAGAGTGGAAGGGGCCTCACCCTCGTGTTGATAAGTCAGAGGCCCCAAGGAAATGGTGTTTATGAATTTTTTTAGGAGGGATAGATTTAAGATCCATCGACTCCATTAGTGAGGATGGTGATGAAGGTGGAGTGGTGAAGAAGGTGGAGAAGAGCTAGTGTCCTTAATGAGTTCAATGTGGGCCTGTTTGGTAGGTGGTTTGGGAAAGCCGATACCACTACGGTCGTTATGTTTGTGGGTGGTACATGGAATAATGGTATGGTGGCCTTGCTCATAAAATCCAAAACCAAAACCCTTCCATGCACACATCGGTGTAGGAAGGTGTGGGAAAAATGGTGATTGGTAAGTGATTGGAAGTCAATGGAAAATGGGTGGGTTTGTGATGGTGGTTAGGTGTGTAAGTGGTAGTATCAAGTCCCCCATAGGTGAGACTAGTACGAAGATGAGGAGGACCATAAAGGAGGCATTCTCCTATATGGTGATCATAGTGAGGGTGTTGGTGAAGACTTCCATACTCTTGTGGAGTAAGGAATGTGTTGACACTATATAGGTGGTACTCCCCAGAGTGAGGCATTGAAAAACACCTTCCAAGGGATCAATGGTTGGTATGTAGGTAGCTGGTATGGATAATGTGTCAGAGGTCGATGCGGAGGTGGAGTTAATGGATTGGGAAGCTGATGGGTCAACCGTGGAGGTTATGGTAGTGGTAGGAATGGAGGAGGTATGTGTGGTAGAAGTAGGCAGACAGTGGTAGGTGGAGGTGTAGGTGAAGTGGTAGTGGTCATGCGGAGGTAGACGGCTTGATAGGTATGAGCACATCATTGGGTCGGTAAAGCATGTTGCATGTTTTGAAAGGTGATGGGTCAGCTGGAATGGTATAAGTGTGTCCTTCATGTTCAAACTTTACACAATGATGCAAAGTGGAAGGAACACAACCCATGACATGGATCCAAGGTCTACCAAGCAACAAGTTATATTGGAATTCCCCTCCAAAATGTAAAACAATTTGGAATAGTGTAGGGACCCACATGAATGTGGAGGATGACAGTGCCTAGTGTAGAGGTGATAGCATCATTGAATGAACGTAACATGACCGGATGTTTATGCATGTAATTTGTTAGGTATGCACATTTGAGTGAATGCATGGGATGAAATGATGTTAATGCTAGCACCCCCATCAATCATCACATGGTGTACCCATATGTCATCGATGTGGACAGAGATGAAGAGGGCTGGGTCTGGGTCATCATTTTGGTGTGGCGTGATCTCTTCCTCTGAGAAGCTAAGGGAGGCCACTTGGTGAACAAGGTGGGGTGAAGATGAAGATGGTAATTTGGTGAGAGAGGCTACATGATGGGGTGTGATAATGGAGGCTACGGGTGTAGGGTCATTGGGTAAAACCTCAATAGATTGAAGAACCTCCATGAGAGCTTGATGATGGGATTCGAGGTTTGAATGAGGTCATATAGGGACATTTTGAGGGGAGATTGGTGTAATTGTTTGAGCATGGTGTGATGTGTGATGCCATTAGAAATGGGGTATGTGGGGCCATGAGATAGTTATTTTAGGTATGGGTGTAGATGGTATGTTGGGTATAGGATTGGTTGGTGGGTCAGTTGCCTTTTCTTTACCCTTCTTCAGCATGTGTAGTGATGTGTATCATGTTGATTTGAGGGGAGTTGGAAAATGGAGAAGGTGTAGGATGAGTGGTATAATGACATGAAGGGAAAAAACCTACCGGAGGAGAAAAGCCTTGTGAGGTGAGCTGGGTGCAACGACATTGGGGTGGTGGCGTGGCAAGTTCTTCTGATGTGAACCATGTTAATTTCAAATCTTGGGGTGGCTCTAGGAGTTGTGAGGGTGGAGGTTGTGGTTGTTGAGTGGGAAGTGTGGGAATGGGTGTCGGTGAAGCAAGATCCTCATCGAGAAGGTCATCATCATCAAAGTTGGTTTTAGTGGACACAATTGGATAAGGATGGTTTTCAAGGCCTTACAGTTCTCCACATCGTGCCCGACACACATGATGGTATGCACAAATTTTAGTATCGTCAAACCCTTTTGGCTTGGGTTTGAGGGGGTCATAAGGTCTGAGTGGTGGTAATGTGATGACAAAAGTCTCAAGGAGGTTGGTTAAAATTTTTGGCATAAGACCGCTAAAGTGGATCAATGGGAAGTGAAATGGGTTTGGGTGTAGGTGTGGTTGATTGTCGAGGAATGGTTTTGAAGAGGAGGAGATCGAGCTATGGGTTTGGGTGTGGGTGTTGTTTTAGGTGTGGTCATGTTTGTTTAGGTAGGGGTATAGTAGATGGATGGGTAGGAGGGTGTGTGGTTATTTTGACTACCTTATTGTGGGGTAGTGGAGTTTTGTTTTTGGGTTGCACCTTCTTGGGTAAAGGTGATGTGGGTGTATGAGGTCTAGAAGGAAAAGTAGATGGAGGAAGAGGGTGAGTTACCCATGGGGATAATGGGGGTGTTGTGAAGGTAGATGATGCGTGGGTCATGCTTGAGGTGTGAGAGACAATGACTGAAGTGTAGTGGGTAGTGAAGCAATAGCTGAGGGTATTGGAGGTATGGGTGGTAAAGAGGCTGTGTAGGTGTAGGTGTAAGTGGGTTGGGTGTCTGGGTAGGTAGAGGTTTGTGAGGAAGGAATGGGCTGTTGTGTTTTTGGTTTATTGGTGGGTGGAGGTTGCTTGACCATGTTGGGAAGCTGAGGTCCTAAGATAGATGGGACAAGTGCAGGTGTGATTGGTGTGGCTGGGTATGAGTTCTATGGGTTTGGTGCTTCTATTTGGGTGTCGAGAGTAGGTGTGGTGTTGACTTTGGAGGATGTAGCTAAATCCAGTTTAATAGGTGGATGAGTAAGGCTGGTGGTCGGGGTGACCCCTAAAGTGGTAATAGGTTTAGTTGAGGAAGATGTTGTATGTGTGGATTTGGGTTTAGATGTAGGTCGGGTTATGGGTAAGGGTGTGGTTTGAGCTATAACAGGTGTCATGGAAGGGGTTGTGATAGAGGTGGTTAGGTTTGGTTGATTGGTCGAAATATTTTTGGGTAGATAGTGGAGGTATCAACAAGGGATCTCTGCATCTGTGTTGAGACAGAAGTAAAAGGCACCCCCATAGTAGAGCCCTATCCACATAATCTAAGTGATCGGCCAAATGTGAGAATGACACATGTCTGTAGGTGGAGTTGGTGAGGACCTAATGGAAATTCCCGTAAAATGTGTCTTAGAGATGGGGAATTGGCTAGCTTCAACTTCCGTGGGTAAGAGAGCCAAAAGTAGGTCTGTAGGATTTTGGGTAGCTGATGGAGAATGCTCGCCAAGAGGAAAAGGTATCTCAACTGGGTCTATGATGGGTGGAGGAGATGATGGGAGCTCCTCTATAAGTGGAGGAATGGATAGGTGCTCCTCTATGGGTGGAGGAGGTAATGGGTGCTCCTCTGTGGGGGAGGAGGTAATGGGTGTGGGGTGGAGGTAATGGGTGCTCCTCTATGGGTGGAGGAGGTAATGTGGGTAAAGGTTCTCTAAGTGGTGAAGCCAAGGGTGAGATGGTCTCAATGTTAGTGAAAGACTCCTCCGTAGGTGATGAAGGAGATGAAAGGTGTTCCTCTATTGGTGAAGGAACAGGGAGGTTGGTTTCGATGTGGAAGGAGGATTTTGGGCTAGGATCTCCTCTATGGAAGGAATATGGGGTAATTGGGAGGTGATAGTATGTCATTAAAGATAGCGTGAACCTCGTGGGTATGGGTATCATGAGTTGAGGTCTCACCGGTTTGATCAGACAAAGGGGCATGGTTGGGAAATGGTTTCTTGAAGATGTGTAGGTTTTGGTTGGTAGGTGCATTAGGATTATCCATGGTTAACTCACCTTTCTTGAGCATTTCTTGGACAATATTTTTGAAAGTGATGTAGTTTCCATCACTATGACCCTTTACTCGATGATAATTACAAAAATCATGTTCTTTATACCATGTGGGCATGGGGTGAGCAGGGTCAAAACCAGTGTGTGGTTTTATGGGTGGAAGAGTGATGGCTCGGCTTTGATAAGATTTTCTAAGACAAAAGAGTAAGGTTCCCCAATTGGGGTATATTTCACTACTCTCATCTGAATTGAAAAGTCTGGATGGGTGAGAGATTAGATGAAGGGGTAGCCTGATTTGATGGATGTGCTGGGCCGGCCTTGAGTACCACTGCATTAGTGGTGCCCTTAGCTTTTGAATAATTGGTTTGTGGTTTGGAAGAAGAAGAGGTATCATTCGACTTGAATGCCTGAATTCTTATTGCGTAATTGGATTTTCTTCTCTTCGATGGCCAAATCTCTAACTTTCATGCCATAGTGAATGCTTCATCGAATGTTTGGAAGGTTTGGACCTGCAAGGTCGGTGAGATATGTCTAGCACAAGCCCATGTGAAGAGCTCGATGAGTTCTATTTGTGGTAGTTGGAAGGTAAGTTGGTTGATCAAAGCTATGCCAACGAGTGACAAAATCATGCGATAGATTCATCCTCATACTGACGTGTGGAGTATAGATCGGTCATGGTAACCTTCTTGATGATATTGATAGAGAAATGATCCAAGAAGGCTTGGGCTACCTGATTGAATGAGAATATAGAGTGTCTAGGTAACCCACTATACCAATCTAATGCAGGTCCAGTGAGGGACATGGGAAAGGTTCTCAAGAGCAAGGCATCATCATGAGCGATCAGATAACACCCATGTTTGAATGACCACAAATGCTGTTGTGGGTCTTCTTTGCTATTGAAATGATTGAATTTAGGCATTTCCCAATGCATGGGGTATGAGCGGATAGGAATGGATGGGTGAATGGGCTCGTTGCAAATCTCGTCATAGGTGAGAGTGTTCATGGGAGCTAGAAACCGATGCCTCCAATGTCTGCATCTTGTCCAACATCAATTTAATTAGGTCGTTGGTGGGTTGTGATGATTGGGTGCCTCTATAGCATGAGAAGGGTTGGTTTTGGGCATATAATAGGGGTGACACTCTAGTGTATGGGGCTGCCATGTAGGTGATTGAGAAGAAGGAAAGTGAAATAGGGGTATACTACCCAGAATGAATAATGGATGAAATGGGAGGTTGTTGGTAGTATGTATATGGGGGTGGAAGGGTCGTGGTAACCCTAGTGGAAATAGGGGCTAATGATTGTGGAATGGAAAGGACCATGTTCTGAAATGGGGTAGGGGTCACCAACACTGGAGGTGGTAATGTAGCTATGGGTATGTGTGAGACATTAGGGGTAGATGAGGTTGTGTTTGGGGTAGTTGTCATGGGTATGGTGGATGTAGTGGGTGCCACGGAGGTAAGCAGATGATGTGATGGCAAATATATGGGTATAGGACCTAGCTATGAAATGACTGGGGGTAAGGTAGATGCGGGAAGCATGGAGCTAGATGGGGCCGATGTGGGAGTGGGAGTGAGTTTGGGGGATAGATATGGGCATGTTGTATATCAACTGACCCGAGGCATCTCGAGTGGATGAGTGGGAAAGGTAAAACTGCAAGGTGGCAGGGTTTTGGTCAAGGAGTCATGTGAACTCCTCATCTCTAGTAGTGATAGTAATAGGCTGGATGGGATCCATGGCTGGTGATAAAATGGAAGGTGGTGAAGGACTAGGTGGGAGTGGTTGACAACTGGCATGAAATACGAGTGTGCTTGCTTGTCTTCGGGTCAACACCATGTGAACCAATACTGATCAGGTAGGGCTACTTCTCTGTAAATGACATAGAGAAAAAGTAGAACAGGTGAATCTGGTGGCAAAAAGTGGATTAGGTACCAAATGGTGGTTGGAATGTGAAATAGGCTAACCGATGCCAGTTAGGGAAAACCAACGCTAGTCTAGGGTAACTGTTGTTGGTCACTGTAGAAAATGGACAGTGAGTGAAAAACAAGGCAGAAGGTGAAATCTGATAGGTATGCCAAATCTGATGATGTTTACAATGTCAATGGGTATGATGGTAGTGACAGGACTATGAAAAGTGGAAGAAAATGAATAAAATGTCCTTTTGAGTAGGTTAGCAAAAGGACCTGGAACCGACGTTGGTTGGGTATAACCGATGGATGGCGTCAGAGGTAACCGACGATGGTTACTGTGAAATTGAAACAATGATGAAAGAAAAGTGGTTGTGAATTAAAATATGGTGTGGAATCAGACCCAGAATTCTGAGAATGATGGTGATATGGCCCAGGCACACTTAGGTGAAGCCGGAATACACCAGCTGTGATGAGGAGCATGCAAGGATGAACAAAAAAGTGAAGAACGTGATCTCTCACCTCAAAATGCAAGCCAAGTAGAAACACTAAGAAAAATGTGATCCTAGGAGTGCCTTTTCTATTATGTTTGTTTAGCTTATGCTATTTAGGGACTGACACATGAATTGTGAAATAGAGTTTTTTGGTGAGGATGGCTTCCTACAAAGAAGGAGATCTAAAAGGTGAGGTTTTAGGTATGTTATGGTGGGGGCGGGCTTCGCTCTAAAGTATGACTGACAGAGCAAAGTGCAAGTGGGTGCCCACTATACCGTGATCATGTGATCACCTACAACTTCTTCTAGGTAGGATGTTGTTTAAGAATGTATGTATTTTGAATTTTTGTGAGGTTTGGTAAGACTCAAGAGAAAGAGAAAAGGAAAGAAGTGCTTTTCTATGATTCATTTGTCAACCATCAGTTGGGCATGACTTCCAACATATAGGTTGCCCTCAATTAATGTGAGCTAATGTGATAAATCAGAATGCAATGCACTTATTTTTAAGCCCAAATCGAGATGTGAAATTGGATGACACAATAAGATGAAGAGGAAGAGGGATGCTCTTTCACTACAATGCAGAAAACATGAAGAAATGGTTCTTTTTAATTACACCAAAAGAAAAGTTTCCTTTAGAGCAAATAGAAAGAAGAGGTGGGTTACCAAGGAAGAAAATTAGTGTGTATGCTTTTTAGAAGGGAAACAAAACACACAAATTTTCCTAGGAATGAATGAAATGCAAGGAACCCCGGATGGGTCCCACCGGGGCATGCCAAAATGTTTCACCTGATTCTTAGATCATTTCTTTGAAGTGTTGATGAAACAGATAGGGTAACGGGCATAGGAGGAATACATGTTCAAATGTTGGTTGATGGGTTGTTGTGCGCGTATGACTTCCAAATCCATAGCTGATCATGAGAGCTTCCTTTTGGCTAGGAGGAACTACCTGTAATGCAAAGCAAGACCACCGAAGGAATTAAACAATATGGGCAGTGAACTGCCTAGCGTATGCTAGATCGGGAAGTGTGATACTTCCTAGATGGCTGTCAGTCCACTATTTTAAACAATTTAATGTTGTAAACAAAGTAAATCCTATTGTAATTTGAAATGATTTAGGTATCTCACTTAAAACACAATAAGAAATAGATCTAATCTAACAAAGGCTAAGCTAGAATAGAATCCAAAGGTCAAATGATTGGTTTGGGTTCTGCGAAGTTTGACAGAGGTCTCGGGTAGATCACAGGTGGATGAGGGTGAGATGAAATTTGGTGGGTAGGTCTCTGTTCTAGGCTGTATGGGAAAATACAGAGACCGATGTCGGTTAAGGGTAACCGAACGGTGGTTAGGTGTAATCGTGCCGTTACTATGGAAATTGGAAATGCCACAGAACAAGCTTTGGGTCTCCTTTGTGATTACACAAAGGACTTTGGTTGGTCGGGATGAGGTATTGGGTGACTGGGGTAGGATTTGGTGAGGTTTTAATGGGTATATGGAGGTGGAAATGTTGGAGAAGGTCAATAGGTGGCTAGGTAAACAATAGATGATAAAATGATGATGAAATGAAATAAACCAGAAAAGTATGACGTTATACTTACTTGGATTCCGGTCATGAATGCCTGTGAGTGAGGGATGGAGGTGCTGATGAGGGTTTTGAAGGCTGAAGTGATCACCAACTGAAGGAAAGCTTCTGCATGGGCTGCATGTACATTCCTCTTTGCTTGGTTAGATTAGATCATGGCTGGGATGGTTGTGCAGAAAAGATGTTTGATCTCCTTCCTTGCATGTGGATTCTCACTGGAATTCACTCTCTAAAGATGTGTTATCTCTCTGAGATGTGTTTTTTCTCACCAACCTTCTTTTTTCCAACTTCCAACCTTGAGAATAAGGTTGTTTTGGGGTTAAAAGGGTAACCGATGGTGGTTCCGCTTAACCGGTGATGGTTAGGGGTAACCGGTGGCGTCGGTCAAGGTGGGATTTCCTAGGTTTACTAAACTAGGGAGATCCTCTTGATTTCCTCAGATTTCATGTCGTTAACCCATGGATTAGACTGGGAGCTTCTTGTGAGCATGTGGGAATGTGGTTAGAGGGAATGTAGGCATTGATTTTTAGGGTTTGGGTAAGTCTTAGTTAGTTATGGCAACTTACTAAGAATAGGTCTTAGGTTGAGTTGGCTTGGTGAGGTGTCTAAGTGAACTGTATGTGTGGATATTATTTAAAATAAGATATTTAAATAATAGATATAGTGAGGATAATGATAAAAATGTTAAGTACACTTTTTTCATATATTAAGATATGTGTTATCATTTGAATCCTTTAATGTATTATAAATCTCCTAAAGATAATCACACATATTATACATATAAACATTATTAAGATAGTCGGACACATTATACGAAACACGTTGTCAAATAAACTTAGGGAAAAATTACATAATTTTATTTTTTAGATAGTAAAACACTTTTGACTAGAGCTATACACCTGGAGGTTTGATGTGTCCCCACCCTAAAAGTATCCCATGTTTTGATTGATTAAATGATCCATAAAAAAACTAAAAATTATTACAAAATATATCGAGGAAACATGTAACATGAATAATCGGGCTGCAAAAAACATAGAGCCATGAATACAAAAAAAAGAGCGGGAATGATAGAGAAACCCTAGGGTTCCACCTAGCCAAATGTTATAATAATCTTGAGAAAGGAAAAGGATGTGCCAACAATATACTTCAAGTACACCATGTGATCAGGAAGGGGCGGGGTTAGTTTTGTAAGCGCGACCGAGTCCGAGGATGGCACATTGGAGATAGATGCCCCATTTGATCGATAGATGCTTTGAATAGTGTCAACAAATTGAAGTAGGACCCAAATTTTCAATTTCAGGCATCAAAAATCCTGTTGTCAACCCAATAAGGTGATGGAAAAGGATTCAACTTTGCAAAGAGACAAGGAAGGCATACTTCTTCTAGAGCTTCGACCAAACCCACATGATGATCAGGTAAATGAAATGGGACATGACCGCCATGACCACTGCTTTATCTGCACACAACACCAGATAATTAAACATGAAGATTCCTATAATCTCAGAGTTTACAAAATATCTCCCGGTTCTCTGGAGATAATCCTCACCCAATACATTCATGATCATAGTCATAACATCTGGAGAGTCTATATGGAAGACATTGCGAAGATGAATGTAAGACAAAGTAGAGATGAAATTCATTTCCGCTTGTTGTTGTGCAAGAGGATGAATGGAACATAGGTAGATGCCATGAGAGGGAAGGGAAAAACAATAGACAGAAACATGAGAAAACAAGTGAGGATAGGAAAAATCACAACGTAACAATTAAATAGTCCCACGACTCAGGTGAGAAAGGTCGACGCAATAAAAAATGGATGATGTCATCAATGTTTTCACATGCATTGGCTAGATTATTTGGTGAAAGGATCTTATATTATATTAAATGCAACATGATACAAGATTCTCTCAAAAAAATAAGTGGGCGGTATGAGAGTAAGTCCAAAAGCCATAAGAACACTAGGCCAAGCCTAGCAAAACAACAAAACAACAACTATAAGGGAGTTTAAGGAACACCAAAAACAAAGGATAGATTATGAATAAAGGCTACCCCTGATTAAGAAAACACAAATTATACAAAATCATATTACTAGAGACAATCAAACACATTATACAGAAAGGTGTTATCAATTAAATCTACCGCACCACCCTTGGAGCCAGCTAGGATGGACAACACATTTCCACCAAATTTTAAATCATTGGCCTTGGATCCCAATGGGCAAGGGGTACTATAGTAGGATTTATTCCAAGGAGATGTATAAAGTTTTTTAGTGGTGTGAACCACTTTACGGATGCACATGGTAGTAGTGTGAACCACCTTCTGGTCGTGCTCATTGAACTTGTATTCCATGATCCTTGTCACATTGTTTTCATCTTTCCCAATGATATTTGGAGGTGGCTGAAGAAAATCTAGGTGTTCGTTATCCTCCTTTTAAGCTTCCCCCATCACACTCTTCTAGATGTCATCAATGTTTCTATTTTATACTTCCTAGGAATGCTAGTCTCTATTTGTTGCCTTGGAATAATGTTTATAACAATTTTAAAATTTCATTAACATTATGTTTTAAAATGTATAACCCGTTTCCTATAAAGAGTGTAATATGTAATGCTTGTCTCATTCTCCTTAATCACTCAAATCACTTGGTTATTACAAAGTAAAACCCTACAAATAAAAATAAGAATACTTATGCACGTATAAACTTCTTGTCAAGGTTTTCAATTTAATATTTTTTTAGGGTTTAATGGGTATAAGGGCTCCATATTCTCTTTATCGCAAATCTTGAACAATCTAGGGTTACGGTCCCATCAACACTTCTTATTTTATTTAAATTTATGTGAATTTAACTAGTAAATTACTATTACAAATAAAATTAAACAAATGTGTTCGTTAAAGTGGACACCTATTGAACATAATCAACAGAGGATAATATTATTTGAGAGCATGGACATATGACATTGCGGGGTATTCGATCTCTACATGAATGTCAAGCAAGACACTCTCTTAGGAGAAAATGTTTCTTAGAGGAACAAAGAAACCAACAAAAATCCTTTGTATCATCATTTACATTATCTTAAGGGGTAAAAAAAGCAAAATACAAATTATCTAGAAAAATACCACAAGAGTGGCCCATTCGAATCTGATAATAAAATTATCATAACCGTAACCAATGAGCTTATTCATAGCTCTCTGCCTTCTCCCTATTGACGAAATTAACAAAACCAAACCCTCTTCTAACCGTTGTCTTCTGATCCATGGCCACGTAGACACAGATTATGTGTTCAAACAACTTGAAAAGCTTGTGCAAATAAACATATATCTAGTTCTCTAACAGATTGGTAACTCGATTAGAATTTTCATCATTTTTTTCAGCACATGGTGTCATCAGAGAGGTCAACGAAACCCCGAGGTGTGAGGTATGTAGGTTGATCACCAAGCAATGGAAGAAGTGGAAAGACCATAAATGTCTTTGCTTCCACCTGTGGTGAGGACCTCGATTGCCTTATACGTTGTTAAGGTGTCTTTGGCACGTAGGCTTGGATTTTACAAGGCGTTTAGACGTTTGTAGTCATTTTAGATGTCAAAATACACCCACTTTTAAAATATGGCAGCCATGATTGACATGCAAAAATATAATTTAAATGTCAAAAGACATGAATATATATATATATATATATATATATATATATATATATATATATATATATATATATATATATATATATAATTTAGAATAAATAAGAATGTTAATAAATTAAATATTATATTATATATTAAATATTTTTGAGATTCATGAAAAATACAATAGAAATAAAAATAGAAAATTTCAAATATAAAGAAAATAAACATAATCGAATCTTACTATCTTATTAATGATTATGAAATAGAAACATCTATTAGTTTTGATTTTCAATTTTGTTTGATTTCTATTTTAGTTTTATTTGATTTTTTGTTTAGCTTTTTTATTGATTTTGATTTGTAATTATTTTTTATTGTTATTTGTTTGATTTTTTACAAATAAATATTGGAAACTGCAATTATTGTAGTAAATGTGAAATTTGAAGATTGAATTTGCACCAAAATGGAATTTGGATGTAATAAGGTAGCACTCATTTTTATAATTATTTATTTCAATTTAATTTTAGAAAGTCATTTAAATTTATTGTTTCAATCTTGTGGATGTAAAATTTTACTTAATCTTAGGAGAACATGTTTCTTAGAAGAACAAAAAAACCAACTCAAATCCTTTGTATCATCATTTACATTAAAGTCGGTGGAAGACATCAAACAATATAGAACTTCAACATCTTGCATTGTCTTAAGGGGTAAAAAATAGAATACAAATCATCTAGAAAAATACCATAGGAGTGGCCCATTTGACTATGAGAATAAGATTATCATAACCATAACCATTGAGATTATCGATAGCTCTTTGTATGTCCTCCTTGTTAATGAAATTAACAAAACCAAACCCCATGTTAACTTGTGTCTTCGATCCATGGCCATGTAGACACACGTGATATGTCCAAATGGCTTGAAAAGCTCATGCAGATCAACATCCATCATGTCCTCGAACAAATTGGTAACTCAAACAAATTTTTCATCATTTGTGTGATGCATGGTGTCACCAGAGCGGTCCATGACACCCCAATAAACAGAAAATATTCCACACAATAATAAACATAAAATCTTTAAAATAATGATCTGCAAAACAATAAACATAAAATGTTTCAGTTCTATATATGCTAGTGGCCACTAGGATTTATTTTTTCTTTGGAACAAGGTTTTATCATTTTCAAACTAGTCATTAAGATTAACATATGAAGATCTGGTAAAAAATCATTTTATGATTTCAGGGAAGCCTCCATGGATCTACAAATCAATAAGCATAAGATGCTTTTGCTTTATCTAGTCTAGCGGTCACTAGGATTATTTATTACCTGCAAATAAGGTTGCTATAAATTTCAAAATGTCTTTACGATTAGACCATGCATAATTGGGGAAAAAATTTTTTTATTTTAGAGAAGAAAACATCGATGCATAAAACAAAAGTTTAAACTATGTAGATCTGGGAAAAATTGTTCTTTTATTGGTCTATGACCCATGATTGTCTCTTCACCCAAGTTAGAGAAAAATGTTTTTCTTTCCCAAAAAAAGATTCGAAAAAAATGATTGTGCACTATGAATCTTTAAGAACCTTAAGGTAGTTACTTTATTCCATAAAAATGCACAATACATTGTTGGATTTGGAAGCAAATTATATAATTCAAATGCCAATTGTGTGTTTGAACATTTTCAATGATCTACACATGTTTTTGTGCTCTCCGCATGTTTCAACCATGTACATAATTCAATATAGATTTTCGAATCAATCTTATAGTTTCCATCAAATCTCCAGTATGTTGGGGTTTTGAGAGTAATTTCTTCTTTGACCTTGTGTGACAAGAATCTCATGTCATCGATCAAAAGTATATTTTTTTCACCATAGACATTACCATAAATGTCTACTATCTATTGGCTTGTGTTTTTTTAACTTACATTCTTGGCATCCCCAAATGAACCTAAAGTGGGTTTCTCGCAGCCATCTAATTTTTTTGATGAACATGTATTTCATCGTTGTTGAATCCATAAATGAAGACCATAAGACAATGTCAAAATATTTTGATGTAGTACTTATCAAGTCAACACTAAAATATCGTTCAAAGTATTCAATATTACGTATCTAAAATAGTTTTATGGAGTACTTATCAAGTCAATACTTGAGTTAGCCATAATTTCCCTTCTTACACTTTATCTAGTAGAATTGATATCTCCTCATCGGTCATTCCTCTTATAGGCCTGAAGTAATTCACCATGAACCTTGCTAATGAATTTGGTTGAAATTTAGGCTAGTTATCCTTAAGAGGAGAACAAACTAACCCACCAGATTTAAATAACTCAATGGTTGTTGTCAATTTTGTCCATATGTCCTTAGGTAAATATAGAAATGTCATTTTTTCATGAAGGTTCTCTACCTTAGATACTTTGAAAATAACAAGACATTGCATCTCAAAACACTACATTGAAAGATGAAATATTATATTTATTTTCTGCATATTACAAAATTAAATTTTAAGAACAAATTCGCTAAAATTAAGTTTCGTTACCTTCAAATCATCTGACTTTGAGTTTCCCACTCCAGGGCCTCGAGGACATCCTAGGGATCTCCAAATCATTCGATCCTCGCAGTACATAAATAAAATTGGTATTAATCCAATTTTTTTACAATGTTTTCTTCTTTGGAAAATTTTAACATCTTCGCAAGGAGCATGTGAAGATATAATGCAAGCCTATCTAAACCGCATCTTCGAATGTAATGAATTGTATTTTCTTCCATCCAATTTTTTTTGGCACAAATGGTATGTTGGACGTCAAGAATGTAGAACTACACTTCATCCCTTTTCAGGTCATCTGGATCGTCGAGTTGCACAAGTTCCTTTGTGTACGGTAAAAAGGGAAGAAGAAGTGCATCCCTTAGTGTAGGAATAACATTAATCAACATTGAATATACAAGAAGGTCAACATTATCGTCATGCACAATATGCAATTGATATTTTGGAGGTACCAAATGACACCTAGAAACTTCAATCGGAAAAGGATCACCATTGAAAAAAATAATTTTTATTGTTTAACATTTGAAGTTTCTATTTGCTCAAATATATTGGTTGCTTTCTTCAACAAAAATCATATTTATTATTATTTTTAAGCCCTTGCAACTTTGACTTAGATGGATCTATCTCTAATTTAGACAAATAATATCTAATCAACATTGTAAATAACTTTGCATGTTTCAGTGGAGAAAGCAATTTTTTTCTATTCATATAATGAAAAATGTAAGAGGTATCCATGCTTCTATACAATTTTTTGAATACCAAATTCATGTTATTATGAAATTCGGGGCATTTCCACACCCTATTTTTTCTAACCGCATGAAATTTCCTCACCTTATTTTTTCGACACCATATTTAAGATAAGAGCACAAATTATTTTCTCTAGAAACCTTCATTTCCAGTTTCTTGAACAATGAAACTTCCAAAGTTCCATGTCAATAATAAGGCACTTATTCAGTTTGACATCAATGCATTCAACTTGATTACACAATATTTTATCCTCAATAAATTTTGAATTTAGTACCATACCGACTTCTTTGAAAACGTCCTCATTAACAAAATATAACCATAGATCACTGTGGTAATTTTGGGGAATGCATTTCTAAAAACCAATCATTGTCTCTCTTTTTCCAATCCCCTGCTCCTTCAATCAAAGGAATTTGCATGAATGGAGTGTGACTAATGGAAGACATATTACCGAAAAAAGGAATTAAACAAATTAATATTTCATAAGTAATTGGAAAGGACAAATATTGTTTCTCAACAATGCAATAAAAATGAGATGTTGTATCGTAATGTCATTATTTTCATAGAGTAAAAGTAAATAGGAATAAATATTTATAGCATAGTGGTCGCTAGGCATACTTCAACCCTCCTTTAGTTATAAAAACAAGAAAGCATTAATAATTTTTTTGTTATGCGTTGCACTAAGCAATTTAAACAATTAGTCGCTATTAAATTTGGTTTGTTTCAAGTAGATAATTTTTTTCTAGAAGTGAAGACTAGTGACCACTAGCATCTATATATTCCCATCACTGTAAAAAACATATTTGAGTTACACTACATCATTGTGAAAACCGAAATCCAACATGGGTGATAAGGGTTGAGAATTGATTATTTAATAATAACAAATCATACATGTCGTGATGTGTTTGGCTGTTGTAATTAGGTGCCTTTTATATTTCTCATGTGATATATCGTGTATATCACATAATTGAAATGAATAGTATAAGTTGTAAGAAATGAGAATTGGGATATTATTGTGGTGGGTTCCTTCCCACTTAGAGATGACACTTGTAATCGGTGGTTCAAAATTAAGCCTATCATAGCCCTTCCCAAGACCTCAAACTCGTTAGAAAAGGGTAGGTAAAAATTACATGTTAAAAAAATCAAAATGTAAAAATCATTTAACAATAGAGAAGGGAAAGTTACTTTTAAAATTTTCAAAAGAAGGGTTATGGTGAAAAATGTCTTGTCAATAATTTGTGTGAAATTATTATATCTTAAAAAATATTTTTATGACTTCTACAAATAACCACCTCCATCTTTTTAGGATTTTCATATGACTCAAATATGTTAGACAAGGAGTAATACTTGAAATTTCCAAAAGTTTTAATATATTAAATATACTCTGCTATAATACTATTAAGCTCAAATATCAAGTTTCAAATAAGTTTTTGATACTAGCTTAGTGGATACTTGAGCACAAATACCTAAAATTTGAATATTTAATATTACTATTTATAGTCCTGGCCTTTTCTTGGGATTCATTTAGATGAATTATCTACCACTTTGTACTTTTTCCCAATTTTGTTGCAGGATTCATATTGAGAGACATAGAACAAAGCTAAGATCAACTTGCACACAAATATTTGTGCATTTGGGAGCTTGACAACATGATTTGGAATAGATCTAGCATGTAAAGTTATTTTTAGCACTAAAATCCAAGTAGAAGTTAAAGTTATTTATTTTATTATTTACAAGTTTTCTTAATGATTTTGATAAGAGATCCTAGTACCGACACATAGTTTGATGGTATTTAAGGTGTCATTGTATTACAATTGAGGGGTCATTTTGTTTGGATTACTCAATTTTCCTTTTTTATTTAAGGTGTCATTGAACTAATGATTTTAATTTTTTCTCATTTAAAAAAATATTCTTAATTGTTTACAATGTGTGTACTTAATTTATTCTTGTCATATGAAGTGTGAAATATTAATATTATTTTTCATCACTTAAGGGTTAGTCTAATATTTTGGTTAGGAAAATTCAAAAATTCGAGTATAATTCATATCTTAAGAGAAGCAAATCGTGCCGCTGATTTGATAGCTAATGCTGCCATTGATGGGCCGAACGCCACTAGGATCTCTTGTAATCCCGAAGGCTGGAAGGTCTTACTCAAAATTATTTCACATGAAGGGCACTATGACATATTCCCTCTAAATTAATGGTGTCTCATGTGAAAAATATTTTAAGTCATCCATCGGTTATTTCATCCCTAATTTTTCTCCTTTGTTGGTTTAGCTTGTGTTTAATGGTGTTCCTAGGTTTTCCCTTCATTTTACTTCATTGAGAATAGATGGAGATGGCCCTCACCTCATCTATTTCTCACAGGAGACTCTATGATATCTTCTGTTACTCTTTTGCAAAGTGAGCCAATTGAGAACATGTTGGGAGAGTCCTATATGCATGACTCTCGTCAGTGTGTGAGATAACTATGATATTATGACTACATTCATCTCCTTCAATCTGCTCATCTATTCGGTTCCTTATGATGTCGAGCTCATCACCCAAGACCTCATTTACCCAGTTCATAGGGGCGGCCAACATGATGAATTAGTTGACTTTCGACTTCTTGAACCCTTACTTTGGGTTGAGGAGGTGGATGAAGTGGTGATTGGTCCTAGGCTAGGGATTCAGTGGCTTGACTACAGAGAACTAATTCATTATGTGGAAAATGCAGACTCCCTTCCTTAGCACAACTATTCAGATCCTTGCCTTTTACCACCCTTGGACATCTCAAGCCCATTTTCCACTACATTATACTATCAAAAATCTCAATGAATCGCATGTGTTGGGGTTAGCACACCAGTTGTATAGATAATATATCAGATATAAGCATACATGTAAATAAAAGTGGATATTCTACCAGAAGAAATATACAAAACAAGAGATATAAATCAACACCAAATTTAACGTGGTTCACCCAGTGTGGGTTACGTCCACCAAGAAATAAGCCAAGCTATTATCCAAAGCTTTGACAAGATATACAATTGAATATTTACAATATTCCACACCTCTTAGATGTACAATATTGTCTTTCACCCAAGCTTTTACTTCTTCTCCAAGAATTCTCTCTCTCACAATTATTCTCACAATAATCATCAACTTTTGTAAGTTCTTAATTATTACTTATAAACCCTAGCTTTCATTCTTATATAGGCGTATATAAACTTAGGGAACTTATCCATGCAATTACAATCAATAGATATGATTTAACACTAAAAATAGATCTAATTCTTGAGAGTTAATTAAAACATCCACACATTGTGGAATCGATGCAAAGTTAGACCTAACCAATGTCGGTTCATCCTTCCTAATCGATGTTGGTCATAGGTGATCGATGCCGGTCCCTCTATAACCGATGTTGGTTACTGTGATTTCCAAAGTGAGTTTCATATTGCATGCTAATCCAAAGTAATTGATCTCCACAACTCAACAATCTCCCACTTGGAGATTAATTACTACACCATACCTATACAACATCATTCTTGGATCCTTCCTTAGCTTTGTTTCTTCCTCTTCAATTTTCAAACTTGAAGACTAACAGAAGTGGAGTGTAGCTCCAACTTCTCCTTCGCTAAAACTTTATTAGCATATCCACAGGGTTCCCACTCGTATGAATCTTTTCCAGATTGAATTGCCCATCCTCCAATACTTGTCGTATGAAGTGATACCGAATCGAATGTGTTTTGATATCGAATGAAACGTTGAGATATTTGCTAAATTAATTGCACTTTGAATATCACCGAGAAATTTGCAATCATCTTGCTCCTTTCCCAACTCTTTCATGAGCCTACTCATCCACATCATCCCCTTGATAGCCTCTGCAGATGTAACATACTATGCCTCCGTAGTAAAAAAGCTACCTCTTACAATATTTAAATCTAGATAACTACCATCCCACCTACGGTGAAAATATATCCATTAGTACTCCTACCATCCAAATCTCTAGCCATATCTAAATAAAAATAGCCACATAATGAAATATCAAAGCCTCCATAAAGATAACCGCATGCTAGACATTTGTTATCACCCTTAAAATTCCCCTCATTTTTCAAGTCGAGTTTCAAATTTTTGAGTTGGTGCTTGTTATCCCAATTTCCACCCCGGAAAAATAGATCAAACACGACCCCGCATAGAATAAAATCGGAAGGGGCGGTTTAGTCATGCGAGTCCACATTCTAAATCCAACAATGAAGGGGCAAGGGTCGGTGAAAGAGGCCAATGACGTCAAAGGAGATCAGAGTGCACATGGGAAGATTGAAGAAAGGGATCAAAGTTTTCAAACTTTTCATGCGAGTCGACTCAAGGAAAAGCAAAGGACCACAGAAGGTGCAACGTGTCTCTTCGGCACACTTTTGGTATGGTGAAAAAAATTGGAAACCCCAAACATGCATGAGTCCTCCACATGGTCAAAGTCTGAAAAAAAATATAGCCATTGAATCAACTAAGTATAAAGAGCCGGTGGAAGCCTCCACGCATCCCAATGACATACCTCTAAAGGTCAAGTTCAAAGCGAACCTAACCGAGCACGAGACTCTCCACGTGCCTCATCGGCATAAATTCAAAAAGGTGTGGCCCAAAGAGAGACCCCAAACTTACACCAGCCCTCCACATGTCCAAGGTCTAGAAAAGGGATAGAGTTGGCCATTTAATTGACTAAGTATAAGAGGGTCGGTGGAAGCCTCCACGTGCCTCATCGGTGCAACTTTAGAAGTGAGACCCAAGGGACAAACCCCAAATGAGTGCTAGCCCTCCACGTGGTCAGAGCCTTAAAAAGTTAAATCAACCATTGAAAAGTCTAAAGCCTAGCAGGAGGCGCCACGTGTCTCATCAACACACCTTCAAGGGTTGAAGCTAAAGGCAGTTCCCCAAACAAGCGCCATCTCTCCATGTGTCCAATTGACACACAAGGTCCAATTGAAGTTAAAAGGGGAAAAACCAACCATTGAATCAGCTAAGGAAATGAGAACCAGCGGAAAGCCCCATGTGTCCCTTCGGTGTTCTTTTAGGGGGAAAATCCAAAAGCAGGTCCCAAATGTGTGCCATCTCCATGTCCAATTGGCACACCTTCAAAGGTTAGGTCCAAACAAAGACTCTAAATGAGTGGGAAGCCTCCACGATGTCCTAGGTCAGACATAAAGCCTTTGCCAAATAGAGGGACTTAGTCAAAACATAAAAATACAAAACATGCCTACAAAGGGACACATGGCCATGTTTCAAGTCAAAGTGGGAAGGTAGATCGTCAGAGAACTTTGAAGATTTTGGCTTTGTTTCCAAAAGGGAAAAATTCAAATGTTAAGCCCGCGTCAAAAGTCAAAGTAGGAAAGTGGGTTGGCAGAGAACTTTGACATTTTGAGCCTTGTTTCCAAAAGGGAAAAAATCCAAATGTTAATCTCACGTCGAAAGTCAAAGTGGGAAAGTGGGTCATGGAGAACTTTGAGATTTTGAGCCTTGTTTCCAAAAGAAGTAAAATTATAAAGTGAGTGTGACTCTGTTACCACTCAAGTAAAGCCACGTGTCAGACCTATATCAAAAGTTGTGGCAGGCCTGTGGGGTTTGAGGGAGAATTTTTCACTTTGCATTTTTGTGCTAAAGGTGCAATTTCAATTTCGGGCCCATGCAGATCCATTTTGTGAAAATTGCATTTTCACCATTTTTGTACGGATTCGATTCAAATATTCAAATGAGCATAACTTTCACTCCAATACTCAAAATTTGACAAATTTTATACTGTTGGAAAGATATTGGTCTCCTCTACACCATGGAAGCATAAAATATTGTTTTCAGTAGGAGTTGATGGTTGGAAATCTAGAAAAATTCTTTCACGCCATTAATATGTGATCTGATTGCTTCAACTACCCATATCTGATATGATCTTCCATCTTTCCTTCTTTAGCACGCCAAAGACATGCAAAACTAGATTTGATAGATTGTAGGTAGATTTGTAGGGGATTTGATGGTCGGTAGTTGAGCTTCCAAATCAAATTTCTTTCCTTCTCTTCTTCTCCTCTCTTCACTTCATCTATAAATGTAAGAGCTTGTATCATTACAAATGTTGGACTCTAATACTTTTGAAGTGTAAATAGAATCAAAAGCAATCAATACAGAAGAATTTATCCTTTTTCTCTATCTTCATCTATTGTCTCTTCTTTCTTGCCCGAAACCTCGTGGATCTTTTATCTTTTGCAATAAGAAACTTTGTGTTCTTATTGATATAATTTATAGAAATTTCTATCCATGGAATGATATCTTATGTTGTGAATGTGAATAATTATTTTCGTATCAATCTTTCTCAGTACGTATAAGGTTATACTCTGCTATCTATACTTCCTGAAAGTATTGTTATATTCTAGTCTTTCATTTCTTCAGTTCTTCCATTCGTTTGTATTGATAAGCTATTTTGGTAAAAATTATTTCAAGATGTCAGAAGTCCAACCTTAAGATGAAAGTTGTACATTTGTATATAAGCTTTGCTACTTTCTTTCAATAAGGGAACCTCTCCCATAAAGAGGAGGGACTTGTTGTCCCCTGACTGTGGTTTTGTTAAAGTACCATTTTAAAACCCAACAATTTTTGGCGACTGCTCGGGATTTCATTTCAAACGTATCCCTTTTAAAAGAACAACTTCAAGATCATTTTTGATCTAGCGAATCTATGATATACACGTGGGAAGAAATCTCTTGGGGTTGAAGATTCTCATTTTCAACTTCTGGAGCAACAAAACTTCTCTCTTCTTCCAACAAGAAGGAACAAAGGAACTCGTTCTATAAGCACACCTCCTGTTAAAGACAAAAATTTCAAGAATAACATTCCTCCAAAACAACTCAACCCTAATCTTCTTGCTCTGATACTTGTTGGTGTTTTAGTTCCCCTTCGTAAAAATCTTCCCACGAGATGACAAGATCTCTGCTTTGAGGAAAATGGATTGGGCCTCTTGCTCTTCCTCAACCATTGCATGAGTTACCCAAGAGTAGTAGAAAAGGTTTTCCTAAATTCTGAGGTGATGGGAAGGTACACCCAGATGAACACATTGCAGCCTTCAGCATGCATGCGGGATTTTTGGGATTGAGCATGAAGACGTTTCACAAGCTCTTTATATAAACATTACATGATAATGTGCTGATTGGTTCTATCATCTTCCTGCTAGGTCGATTCGATTAGAATACCTTTAAAACTTAGTTTGAGAAAAATTTCAAACATGCTGAAGATGTGCATGCTCTCTTGGCTCAAATTTCTCATATCAAGAAGGAACCACATGAGCCCATGAGAGAATTTGTGGCAAAATTCAACAAGATCATTCATAAAATTCCACAAAACACTCATCCTATAGATAAAATCCAAAAATGCTTCTTCCTCAATGCTCAATTACCTAAAGTAAGCTATGCACTAAGGAGAGCTAACCTTGCAACTCTGGATGTTGATCAACGTTTGGCTATCAGTGTTGAGGATGATTTAATCATTTCTAGTAAATTGAAAAGAGAACCCTCCAATTCTAAAGCATCCTCCTCTTCCTCTCCTGGAGCCAATTCTAGATCAGTTAATGCAGAAGATTACAAATGATCTCATTGCTATCAAGAAACAATTGGCTCAGTATACTCCTTACCAAGATATTCCAAGGAAGAATTTTCATCCCGAAACCAGTTACCTCCTAAGAATAAATCGGCTATTCAAGGACCACATATCAAGGTTCCAATCAATGCAACTTGTGAAGTTCAAGAACCTGATGATGAGGAGTTTAACGAAGACTTGAAGAACCAGAAGAAGAGGTTCATGAAGAACATGAGGAGCTTGGTGGATCTCAAGTTCATTTCCTTACCACTGAGGGTATGGATGACGAAGATGAATATGATGAAAGAGTGGTAGATATGAATAGTGAGTCATATGTTGTTATGACTCAGGAGCAAACCAATAAAAAATAAAAAGTGATGTAACCTACTACGAAATACAAGGAGTTTCCTATAAATATTCCAGTGGTTGCAAGAAGAGGAGCTCCTATTCCCACTACCTCCACGCAAAAGGTGAGTAATGCCAATCCTCCTCCTTCTACCTCTGTTTCTAAAAATTCTTGTCATTCAATTACTAAATTTGATAAATCAAAAGTTTCTCCTATTCCTAGTAGTGATGCCCCATCCACCTCCGAGTCTTTTGATATCATTGATCACCTCAAAAAGACCAAAATCCAAATTTCAGAGGCAAAGTTTTACCAAACTCATAAAAAGCCTTTGGTAAAATAGTAAACTTTGTCAATTCAAAATCCAAAGCCTCATTTAATAATTCTAAAGGTATTTTCCCCACTCCCTCTTCCTCACCTCAACCAAGCCTTGTGGCTGTAGTCACTTCCCCTAATGAGAAAATTGAACCATTCTATCCGACTCTCCTCATAATTGGCTATAAACTCAGTAATTGTGTTATAGAGTTAAGAGCATCAAACAATGTAATGCCTACAAAATTAGCTCATGAATCTAACACATACCTTTGGTTCCTGTTATTCCATGGAGAGTAGAGAAGTGCCTTTGGTTGGAAGGATTAAAGATGCACAAGTAGCCTTCACTACTTTTCCATAGAAAAGGGTTATAGCCACTATTTTGGTTGCTGATATTCCTCCCTCATATGGTATGTTGATGCATAGGAATTTCCGTAAAGAGGTAGGAGGTGAAATTTAGATGGATTGGTCACATGCTTTGATCCCAGTTAATGGAAAAATGAAGAAGCTGTTACCAAAAAAGAAAACTGAGTATATTGTGCAAAAGATTGATGATCCAAAGGCACAAATACTCTATGAGGATATAGGGCATGGAAACTATATGATCATGTCAGAGGATGAGGAAATTCTTCCTAAGGGAGTGATTCACGATCCCAATGGCATTTAGACTTTGGATTTTGATGGAAGCTATTATTCAAATTGGTTTTGGAGTTGGTGTGGTGTTAATCTCTCTGGAAGGGAAAATTCATCCATTTTCTTTCAATCTTCATTTTGAAAATACAAATAATACAGATGAGTATGAGGCTTTCATCCTTGGGTTGAGCATGGCAAAAGAAATAGGAGTAAAGAATATTTTTGCTTGTGATGATCCAGAGTTGATTGTGAAACATGTAAGCGATATTTACGAAGTCAAGAATAGGATATTGAAACATTATAGAAATTTTGTTTGGGATTCCATTGAATTCTTGATGCTTTCTCAATTGAAGCTGTACCAAGAGAAAAGAATACTAGAGATGATTCTCTAGCTATCTCAGGATCTTTGTTGATTCCTCATCTAGATTGCTCTCAAAAGAAATTTACCATTGAAATAATTCATAGGCCTAGTGTGTTGGATAATGCAAGCAACTTGCAGGTTTTTAATGATGATCAACACTTGCTCTCATCCTTGGGTTGAGCATGGCAAAAGAAATAGGAGTAAAGAATCTTTGTGCTTGTGGTGATGTATAGTTGATTGTGAAACAGGTAAGGGATATTTACCAAGTCAAGAATAGGAGATTGAAACATTATAGAAATCTTGTTTGGGATTCCATTGAATTCTTTGATGCTTTCTCAATTGAATCACAAGAGAAAAGAATACTAGATCTGATTCTCTAGCTGTCTCAGGATCTTTGTTGATTCCTCATCTAGATTTCTCTCAAAAGAAATTTACCATTGAAATAATTCATAGGCCTAGTGTGCCGGATAATGTAAGCAACTGAAAATTTTTAAATGATGATCAACACTTGCTCTCTTTCTTGGAGCTTAAAGATAACTTCAATTAGCTATATTTTTAAGGAAGTGAAACTCTACTTAGAGAATATGAGCCCTCTCATGAGGAAGATATCAAGGAAGATATGGATTAGGATTGCTGTATTAAGTTGAAGGGTAGTAAGATTCCCAAAGGACTGGTGAGTCTAGAAGATCTTTTTGAAAAACATGATAGGTTCATCAAATATGAGGCTTCTCATGGGACTCAGCAATATGATGAGTATGAGAAGGTCAATATTGGAAGCAATGATGAACCTAGGGTGGTGAATATTGGAAAACACTGCACTTAAGAAGAGAAAAGGAAAGCAATAAACCTATTAAAAAAGTATGCCGATGTTCTTGCCTATTCATATGAAGATCTTAAGAATTTTTAACTAAAGGAGATGCAACACTATATCCCTCTAAAACCTGGGATCAAACCTTTCAGCAAGAAGCAAAAAGCAGATAATCTTAAGGTTCTTTGATACTATTTTTAAGAGATCTAGGAGTTACTAAGAGCCAATATTATTTTCCCTATACATCATTCAACATGGATTGCCAACATTTTTCCTGTTAGAAAGAAGAATGGTGATATTCACATCTATGTAGATTTCAGGAATTTGAATCAGGCCTCTCTAAAAGACAACTATCCACTCCCCATGATGGATCAAGTTTTGTAAGTTGTCCTGAGCTATGAGATGTTGTCTATGATAGATGGATTCTCTGGATACAATCAAGTGGAAGTCAATACCCCAGATCAGCATAAGAATGCTTTTACTACCCCTTGGGGCACCTTTGCCTATAAGAGAATGCCATTTGGTCTTATCAATACCGGTGCCACTTTCCAGAGGGAAATGGATTTAGCTTTTGGCGAGTCTAAAGGGAAAGTGTATTGTTGTGTACCTTGATGATTTGAATGTTTTTTTTCCAAAACAAGGGTAGATCATCTTCAACATCTGGAAATAGTTCTTCAAAATGCAGAGAACATGGAGTTTCCCTCAATCCTAAGAAGTTTGTATTTTGTGTTATCAAGGAAAGTCATTGGGAATATTATTTCCAAAGAAGAAATCAAGATAGATCCGAGAAAGAATTCAATCGATCCAGTGATTCCTCTTCCCACAAGAAAAAAGGGTGTTCACTCTTTCTTTAGCTAGATAAATTTCCTGAGGAGATTCATTCCAAATTTTATAGAATTGACTATGAGTGTTTCTCACATGTTGAAAGGAAAGAAAAAAATTGGTTGGAATTCGAATGGTAAAGAAGCATTTGAAGGTATCAAGAAATCCATTGCTAGGACCCCCATCTTAGCATGTCCTGATTTCAACAAATATTTTATTATCTATTGCTATGCTACAGAGAGCACCTTGGTGATGTGCTAACTCGTAGAAATTTCGAGGATCATGAAATTCCAATTTTCTTCATGAGATATGTTTTGAAAGATCATGAATTGAAATATACTATGATGGAGAAACATGTTTTTCCAGTGGTCAAAGATGTCAAGCAGTTTTGTTTTTATATTCTTAATTCTCACTTTGTTGTGCTTGTACTTGATACAACCATCAAGTCTATTCTTACACAACAAGAGTTTGGAACTAAGAGAGGAAATTGGGTAGCAAAATTCCAAGAATATGACCTTGATATCAAGCCAACTAAGCTAGTTCGGGGTAAAGGCTTGTGTGAGCTTATTGCTAAAGGGGCTGATGAAGAATTGTCCACAAAAGCAATTGATGTTCCTATTGTTCTCTTCCTCAGTTCAATAGATGAGTGGTATGCTGATATTACACATTTTATTACTTATGGAGAGTGTCCATCCCATTTGAGTGCCAAGGAAAAGAGAGCTATTAAGCTAAGGTCTGCACAATATGTATTATGGGAAAATGCTTTATTCAAGTGAGGCATAGATGGAAGATTCCTTAAATGTGTGGACAAAGAGCAATAAAAGAAGTTGTTTTCAGCTTTTCATGATCAAAGCTTGTGGAGGGCATTTCTCTTCGATGTCACTTCCCATAAGATCCTTTATGTAGGGTACTATTGGCCTACATTGTTTAGAGATGCATCAAAATGGGTAGGTAAGTGTGAAGCCTGTCAGAATTTTATTGGGAGACCTAAGTTGGCTGCTTTACCACTCAAATCAGTAGTGATTGATGATCCTTTTCAACAAAGGGGGATTGGATTTCATTGGAACTCTTAACCCACCTTCCAGTGTTGGAAATACTCACGTAGTAACTACTACAGATTACTTCACAAAGTGGGTAGAGGCTATTCTAGTCAAAAGCACTACTTCTGAGGTGGTGTGTAATTTCATCAAAGAGAACATATTGATAAGGTTTGGGGTACCAAACAAGATTGTGACTGATAATGCTTCCAATTTTTCTTCTTCTGAGATGATGGATTTCTACTATGGCTATGGAATTTCCCTTGCTCATTCTTCAGATTATTATCCTCAAGGGAATGGACAAGTAGAATCAACAAATAAGAATCTGGTAACCATTGTTCGGAAGCTTGTCAATGAATCTCAAAGGAATTGGCACAAGAAGCTCTATGATGCTCTCTGGGTAGATAAAATTACACCCAAAAGAGCAATTGGGATGTCTCCATTCCAGGTGGTGTATGGTGTTGAAGCTCAGCTACCAGTAATAGTGGAATTTCTAGCCTTGCACTTAATGAAGGCTATTGAAGATACAAGTTTCACCAGTTCCTTGGACAAGAGGATCATGTATCTTCAGAAGCTAGATGAAGACAAGATGCAAGTTTTTGATAGGATCTCAGCTCATCAACTAAAGGTGAATATTTTTTTGATAAGAAGGCTAGACCCAGATATTTTCAAGTGGGAGACATTATTCTGCCGTGGGACAAAAGACATGAACCCTGAGGAAGCCATGGTAAGTTTGATTCTCTTTGGCTTGGTCCTTTCAAAATCAGACACTTTGCTGGAGAAAATTATTTCTACTTGGATTATATGGATGGATCCTCTCTCATACTTCCATATAGTGGGAAATATTTGAAGTTGTTCAAGTCTTAGGTGATTAGGCAGTCATTTTATATATATTATGTGTGGTGTTTTGTTTTTGGTTTTTCCTTTATCATTTGTTTCCCTTCCGTGTGTGTTGTCTTCTATATTGATTTTCATTTAACTCTATTTTCCCAATGGATAAGGCACTGGTATTCTTTCCCAAAGTTTTTCTATAGTTCTTGATCTTTCCTCGTTCCTCTTGTCCAAGCCAAGTCATCCCCAGAAAGAGCCAGTTGTTGTCACCCTCAAAATTCCCCTCATTTTTCAAGTCAAGTTTCAAAATTTTGAGTTGGTGCTTGTTATCCCAAATTTTCCCCCAAAAAAATTGATCAAACATGACCCCACACAGAAGAAAATTAGAAGGGGTAGTTCAGTCATGTGAGCCCACATTCCAAATCCAATAATGAAGGGGTAAGGTTGGTGAAGGAGGTCAACGACGTTAAAGGAGATTAGAGCGAGCAGGGGGAGATCAAGAAAGGGATTGAAGTTTTGGACCTCGCGTGTGTGTCAACTCAAGGAAAAGCAAAGGAACGTGAAATGTGCCATGTGTCTCTTCAAAGCAATTTTGATATGGTGCATAAAAAGAAACCCCAAATATGCGCAGACCTCCACGTGGTTAGAGTCTGAAAAGACAAAGCCAGCCGTTGAATCGGCTAAGTATAAAGAGCCGGCGGAAGCCTCCACACGTCCCAATGGTGTACCTCCAAAGGCCAAGTTCAAAGTAGGATCCTAAGTGAGTGCAAACTCTCCATGTGCCTCATCGACACAAATTCAAAAGGCATGGCCCAAAGAGAGACCCCAAACTTGTGCCAGCCTCCACATGTCCAAGGTCCAAAAAGGGACAGAGCTAGCTGTTTAATCAACTAAGTATAAGAGTGTTAGCGGAAGCCTCCACATGCCTCATTAACATAAATTTAGAAGTGAGAATCGAGGGAAAGACCGCAAATGAGCACTAGCCCTCCACGTAGTCAGAGCCTCAAAAAGTTAAATCGACCGTTGAAAATTATAAAGCGGCGGGTGATGCCATGTGTCTCATTTATGCACCTTTAAGGGTTAAAGCCAAAGGTGGTTTCCCAAACATGCACGAGCTCTCCACGCATCCAATCAGGCACAAGGTCCAAGAAGTCACAAGGGGTAGAAGGCTGCCATTGAATCGGCTAAGGAAAGGAGAACCAACAGAAATCCCCATGTGTCCCTTCGGCGCTCTTTCGGGGGGAAAACCAAAAGTAGGTCCCAAACATGCACCATCTCTCCATGTGTCTAATCAGCACACCTCCAAAGGTCAGGTCCAAACAAAGTCTCCAAATGAGTGGGAAGCCTCCATGTGTCCCGGGTTAGACATAAAGCCTTCACCAAATAGAGGGACTTAGTCAAAACACAAAAATACAGAACATGCCCACAAAGGGACACGTGGCCATGTTTCAGGTCAAGGCAGGAAGGTGGATTGTCGAGCACTTTGAATATTTTGGCTTTTTTCCAAAAGGTAAAAATTCAAATGTTAATCCCGCGCCGAAAGTCAAAGCGAGAAAGCGGGTCGATTTAAAACTTTGAGATTTTGAGCCTTGTTTCTGAAAGGAAAAAAGTCAAATGTTAAGCCCGCATCGAAAGTCAAAGTGGGAAAGTAGGTCAGTGGAGAACTTTGAGATTTTGAGCCTTATTTCCAAAAGAAGTAAAATTATAAAGTGAGCCGCGACTCTGTTACCACTCAGGTAAAGCCATGTGTCAGACCTATATCAAAAGTGAAGTTGCGGGCCTGTAGGGTTTGAGGGAGAATTTTGCACTTTGCATCTTTTGCGCTAAAGGCACAATTTCAATTTCGGGCCCGCGGATCCATTTTGTGAAAATTGCATTTTTGCCATTTTTGTATGATTCAATTCAAATATTCAAATGGGCATAAATTTCGCTATAGTACTCAAAATTCGACAATTTTTATATTGTTGGAAATATCTTGGTCTCCTCTACACCATGGAAGCATAAAATATTATTTTTAGTAGGATTTTATGGTTGGAAATATGGAAAACATCTATCACACCATTAATATGTGATCTGATTTCTTCAACTACCCAGATCTGATCTTCCATCCTTCCTTCTTCAGCATGCCAAAGACATGTAGAACCAAATTTGATGATTGTTGGTGGATTTACAAGGGCATTGATGGTTGGTGGTTGAGCTTCCAAATCAGATTTCTTTCCTTCTCTTCTTCTCCTCTCTTTACTTCATCTATAAATGTAAGAGCTTGGCTCATTGAAAATGTTGGACTCTAATACTTTTGAAGTGTAAATAGAATCGAAAGAAATCAATACAGAAGAATTTCCCCTTTCTCTCTATCGTCATCTACTATCTCTTCTCACTTTCCTAAAACCTATGGATCATTTATCTTCTGCAATAAGAAACTTTGTGTTCTTATTGATATTATTTCCGAACTTTGTGTCTATGGAATGATATCTTATGCTTAGAATGTGAGTGACTATTTTATGTATCACTCTTGCTTAGTACATATAAGGTTATACTCTGCTATCTATATTTCCTAAAAGTACTGTTATATTCTACTCTTTCCTTTCTTTAGTTCTTCCATTCGTTTGTATTGATAAGCTATTTTGGTAAAAATCATTTCAAGATGTTAGAAGTCCAACCTTAAGATGAAAGTTGTACATTTGTATATAAGCTTTGCTTCTTGCTTTCAATAAGGGAACCTCTCTTATAAAGAGGAGGGACTTGTTGTCCCCTAACTATGGTTTTGTTAAAGTACCATTTTAAAACCCAACAATGTCCCTCTAAAATACCCGAGTATTGATTGGACTACTTTCCAATGTTCTTTACATGGATTGGCCATATATCTACTCACAAATCCCATTGCATGTGCAATGTATGGTATGGTAAAACCATAACATACATGAGACTCCCAACTGCTGAAGCATATGACACTCATGTCATGTATTTGACCTCCTCATGTGATGAAGGAAACTGATCTTTGCTCAATTTGAAGTGTCTAGCCATAGGTGTACTAACAGGTTTTACATTCTACATCTTGAACCTTTCTAACACCCTGTAGATATAATCCTCCTGAGACAAATACAATTTCTTGTTTTTCCTATCTCTGTGTATTTGCATGCCAAGGATTTTTTACAACTCCTAAATCCTTCATAGAAAATGTGTGAGCTAGCTTTCCCTTAAGCTCATCAATGTCCTGCATACTAGATCCCGCAATAAACATATCATCTACATACAATAACAAAATAATATAACTCCCATTTTTAATCTTCTTGAAATAAACACAATGGTCGATTCACATCTCAAGTAACCATGTTCATACATAAAACTACAAACCTCATGTACCATTTCCTTAGAGCTTTCTTGAGCCCATATAGGCTCTTTTTCAACCTACACACTAATTTATCCTTACCCTTGACTTCATACCCAAACGACTGCTGCATATAAATCTCTTCATCCAAATCACCATGAAGGAAATTCATCTTCACATCTAGTTTCTCTAAATTAAAATCCTCTACTGCAACTAAAATCAATACAATATGAATATAAGTCATCTTTAAAACAATATAAAATATTTCACCAAAGTCAATACCTTTTTATGTGTAAATCCCTTTACTACAAGCCTTTCTTTGTACCTTTTCTATCCACCTTCTTATTCATTGATCCCGTAAGCCCACTTGTTATGTAATGTATTCTTACTTGTAGGCAAATTAACCAAATCCCAAGTCCTGGTTCTATTCCCAGGAGTTCATCTCCTCATCCATGTCATGCTCCCATTGGACGTGGTTATTATCTTGCATTGCTTCAAAATTTCTCGGTTCACCATTATAAGTCAATAATAAATAAAATAGAGAAGGTTAAATATTTTTATAGGTTTACTTACCCTTTGTAACCTTATCACAGGAGTTTGGGGTACCAGAGGCTCATTCGGACCTCCCTGGACATTCATATCCAAATTTGTCGGATCGACGTGACATCACCCTGTAACCAATGTTGGTTCTACTAACCGATGCTAGTTTGACTCTTATGTAACTAATATCAGTTCTATTGGATGATGTCATTCTGGGGTTAATCGACACTTGGCCATGTGTAACCCCTGTCGGTATTAGTTTTAAATCTGAGAGTTCATTTTCATTCACAAACTTCTCAACCACTTTATCCTTGGGTACCAAAATTTGATCCTGTATATTTTATTTTCATTCCATTCAATATCACAACTCCTAATAATTTTAGAATTCTCTAAATCCTAGAAAAGGAATCCAAATCACTAGATCCATAACCAATGAAAGTACATCTCTTGTATTTTGCATCCAATTTTATTCTATTTTCCTTATCAATATGCACAAAAGCTTTTGAACAAAAAAATTAAGAAAAGAAAGATCTACTTCTTTTCGGTCCAAGATTCCTATGGTATTCCTCCATCTAGTGAGCTTAAAGGCCCATAGTTAATCAAATAAATTGTTGTATCAACTACTTCTACCAAAAACTAAAAGATCCAAAATGTATCCTCATACTTATAGACATTCCATGATTGTCTTGTATTCTCTCTAGAACACCATTCTCTAGTGGTGTTCTTGGAACCTTCCTTTCTCTACATATCCCATTCACTAAACAATAATCATGAAAGCCTTGCTATAGTATTCACCACCATTTTCATATCCGAGGCACTTTAACTTTTAATTTGATTCATTCTCAACAAGGGCTATATATTTTTAAAATCTCAAAAACACAAGATTTACATTTAATACAATAAACCCATACTTTTCTTATAGCATCATTAATTAAAATAACATAATACTTGGATCCTCCATGAGAAGCGACCCGAGTTGGTCACCACACATATGAGTGTACAAGATCCAATTTTTGCTCCTTCTTAGTTGCCCTAAATTTGCAAAATCTCACTCTCTTTTGCTTTCCAAAGACACAATGCTCACAGAAATAAAGATCCAAATCTTTCAAATTTGATAACTTACCCTTATCCTTTAAGATATCCATTCCTTTTTGATTCACATGGCCCAACTGATTATGCCACATACATGCATCTGAATCTGAAGTAGATAATGTAAAAATGGAATCAAGAATACAGATAGATAAATATAACATTCCTTCCTTCTTACCTCTTGTTACAAAAAAATCACCCTTAGTGAATTTCCAAGGGTCTCCTATAAAAGTAACCATGCAACAAGTTTCACCTAGTTGCCCTGCAAAAATAAGATTCCTCCCGAGGCTTGGCACATGTCTCACATCTTTCAATACCCATGTATTTCCATTATGTAATTTTAGATAAACTTCTCCTTTACCGGTAATGCTGCAAGGTTCATCATCACCCGAATAAACATGTCTAAATTGACCTGGACATAATTTTAGAAATAACCCTTATTAGGGGTGTATGGAAAGAATATCCGAATCTAAAAACCATGATTCAATTCTATTATCTAAAGAAAGAATAAGAGCATCTTGCATTACCTTTCTTTGTAGTAATATTTTCTTCTTTACCTTTGTCTAGTTGTTTGTTCTATTTATCCTTTGACCAACAGTATTTATTTACATGTCCTTTATTTCCACATTTCCAACAGGGAATTCCCTTACCTCTGGATTTAGATCTGTTATCCCTTGATTTTGATTTCCCATTACTCTTACTCTCGGATCTCTCCTTCTTCATGCCCCTGCTTTCTACATTCAAAGCATTCCTAGATGATGATTCCTCTGTACTCTTCCTATGAATTTATTCATTCAAGATTATACTAATGACATCATCAAACTTCAAAATATTATTATCAGATGTTGTATTAATAACAACCATTACCAAGTTATCCCAACTATCGTGTAAATAACATAAGAATAAAAGTTCTTTTTCTTCATCATCAAATGAAATATCAACTGATTTTAACTAATTTAGAATATATTAGAAATCATTCAAATGACAAGATGCAGATCTACCTTCATGCATCTTAGAACTAAATAGTTTCTTCATCAAATAAAATTTATTTGAAGCACTAGGTTTTTCATATAAATTAGCAAGAGACTTCATTAACCCTACCGTAGAAGTCACTTCTATAATATTAGAAGCCACGGATGTTTTCAGACTCAATCTTATAGATCCCAAAGCCTTTATGTCAAGAATCTTCCATTATTCATCAGTCATCTTCGTAGGTCTAGACTTCTCATCCAATGGTAAATAAAAATCTCTTTGATATAGATAATCCTCAATATGCATCTTCCATAATTGATAATTTTGGCCATCAAACTTCTCTACCTTGTATTTTTTTCTTCTACCATTGTTATAGCTCCCACTCAATCAGAAAACCCTCTGTGAGTAAATCTGTCAACACACAAAACCATCAAACAAAGATTTGATACCATTGTTTGGGGTTAGCACACTAGTTGTACAAATAATATATCGATCTAAGCATACATGCAAATAAAAGTGGATATTCTACCAAAAGAAATATATAAAACAAGAGATATAAATCAACACTAGATTTAACGTGGTTCACTTAGTGTGGGCTACATCCACCAAGAAACAAGCCAATCTATTATCCAAAGTTTTTATAAGATATACAATTAAATATTTACAATCTTCCACACCTCTCAGATGTACAATATTGTCTTCACCGAGCTTTTGCTTCTTCTCCAATAATTCTCTCTCTCATAATTATTCTCACAAAAATCATCAAATTTTGTAAGTTCTTAATTCTTACTTCTAAACCCTAGATTTCATACTTATATAGGTGTATACAAACTTAGGGAACTTAGCCATGCAATTATAATCAATAGATATGATTTAACAATAAAAATGGATTTAATTCCCGAGATTTAATTAAAACATCCACACATAGGTGACCAACACTTTGGTTAGACTTAACCGATGCGGGTTCCTCCCCGACCAATGTCGGTCCCTCTATAACCGATGTTGGTTACTATGTTTTCCATCAAGTTTCATACTACATGCTAATCTGAAGTAATTGAGCTCCACAACTCAACGATGTGATCAAGCTAGGTAAATTTTATCTTTCTCGCTTGGCCTAGCTACTCAAGGTGTTGGTGGCATAGTTGGTGGAGCGGCTTAGGTGGAGGGTGGTTCTAGGTGAGAAATGGTTGTGGATGCAAATATCATGTGGTTGCTCCCGATTTCGTAGTTAGGTGGCATGTGTTTGGTTTTCACTTTTTCCTCTTATTTGTTCATTTGGTTTTACTCTTCCATTTTGTATTGTATGGGTGGGGTCCTGTAACCCTCTAGTTCATAGATCAGGTCATAAGTGTTTAAGAATAAAAATGTAGTAAGAATCCTCCCGATTTTCTTGTCTTGGATTATTTTTTGTCTTCTCTTTTCTTGGAACATTAAAGAAATGTAGTAAGCATCCTCCTTGATGGTTGCTAGTCTTGTAAAAATTAAATAGAATAATCAAGCATAGTTTGTTTTTAGTGAATTCATTAAGATCAATGCTTATTTTATGTTTACTAATTATTCGTTGATGAGAAGGATAGTGGCCGCTAGCCTCTACAATATCGGGGAATCCATTTTAACGATGCAAAAATAATCTCAAAAGTTTTTATTGTCATTGTTTGTAATTATTTTATATTAGATGGAATATCCCTGGAAGAGCCAAGTCCTTAAATGGTAAGCCTCGTTAGTTAAGTTTGGTAATAAATATAGACACATAGTTAGGCAAGTTTAGATCATAGTAGAGGAAATGATCTAGTTATCGTGAATCCTAATGTAAGAGGTTGTTAGAGCCACTTAACAATCATAACTAAAAAAACCCTTTAATAGATCATGATTTTTTAATATGATGATTTTCTTTTACACATTTAAATTATGTGGAGAACATATTTTTAAGGGATTTAAAATAAGTACTTTTGAGTACAAAGGAATTTAAGGCAACCCATTACTTGAGAATAAAATCACCTTTTATGGGTTGTCTATGTGGCACCATTTTATTGGATAATTTATTCGACGTGACTTACTTTATTGGCTAGTTAATTTAATTTTTAACTTGAATGCAAACAACAAATGGTAGCTGTGAAAAAATAGTGGGTGACTAATGACTAGAAATTTAGTAAAATATGAAATGTATAAATCAGTAAGTTTAAGCATTGGAATGCTATTTGTCCCTGGCTAATGACTCAAATAGTAATGAATTAATTATTGGAAGTGAATCCCATATTAAAATGTTGTCATTAAAACACATAAATTTTCAGGAAATTTAATCTTGTGTGATTAAAGTTCCCTTTGTATAATCTCATTAACTCCAAATTTGAACTTGATTCTTATCTATTAAGATAGCTACTAAATAGGTAGATTTTGTGATAAGATTTGCAATAAATATCTTGATTAGCTGGACTCATCACCTTTTCCAATAAACATTGATATTAAAGCCACTGGAAAGATTGTATTAATTTCAAGCATGTGATGGCATATTCACTCCATATATTTATCTTATCGCCCCTTATTTTCACACCTTTTGGGTTTCCTTCATGAGATTTCATTTATTCTGTCATGGCTAGACCAATGTTGCCTTTCATGCAATTTTCCATGGTTGTGAGTGAAATGGGATTTTATACCAAAATTTCTCATTGTTGTTTCAAATCCATTTTTAGGATTGAATCAAAGAAATACCCGGTTACAATTGAGGGAGTTCTTGGAGACAATTATCTTTCTTTAGAGGGACATTCGAGGGTAAATACAAAAGTTGCTTCGAAATTCATTTTTCATCTTCTTATCATACATATAGCAAAGGATTGGGATTTAGAGATGGGTCATCATTGGAAAAAAACTTGAGTGCATTTTGGTCCTTGATTTTTGATGCTCGTTATAAACAAGAAGGTTTGGTACACGCAGATGTTTTTAGAGAGTTGTTTAAACAGTTTAATGTACTAAATCATTTCTTATTTGAAGTGGACAAATTAGGCGAGACATCATTGACAGGAGGTAGGTCACTTCACTTGCCGACCTAGATGTTATGTATGATCCACTACAATAGGAACTATCATACGGGATGTTCTTCGCAAGCAAGGTCGAGAGGCATATGATTGGTTAAAGAGTTGGGCTAATCTTGGAAAAGAGCATATTTTTTTGGAACCGCCAATAGAAACCGTTTTCATGCCCGTTAAGGTGGAGGTTATAGAGATGTCATCTGATTCAAATAAATAAGTGGTTCTAAAATCCATTATTGTCGGCTTATTGGTGGGGTATTTTGTAGTCCCAACCACTTCTTTTCTTAGCATTGGCCCTTGCATTTTTTTCAGAAAGTATTGTTATATCATTTAGGTTTTTAGACTGATCCTCTTATTGTATCTGTAATGTAAAGGGAAAGGGACCCTTCAAACCTCCTTTAATTATAAAATACAAGAAATCATTAGTAGATGTTTATGTTATGTGTCCCACTAAGAAATATTGTTTCAAGTTGTCAATTTTTTCATGAAGTGAAGGCTAAAGCAACCACGACCATCTATATATTCTAGGTTATTGTTATCCAAAATGAGTCCCTTGCTTATTTTGGATAACTTGCCTTATTTCTTTCCTTCCTTGTGCTTCAATATCAAATTTTACACATTTTACACTCAAAGGTTTTCGGAACTAGCTTCATCGATAGGAGTTTTTCCCTTTTCCGTAAAGGTAAGGAAGTCCTCCTAACTCCTTGTATTTTGCAAGTTATGGCAAGGTGGAGTTTGGGGGAAATTTTCCCTAGACAGGCACGTAGCCAATGAGAAGTTGACATGTGTCTTAGCAGAGGGCGTCAGGGGGAGTTTTTGGCACTTAGCCCTTTTGGCTAAAAGTTACAAAGGAAAATTTTTTGTCATGGGCTGTAGAAGGAATGGAGAAAAGTTTGTTAAGGACCCACCGAGCAATTGCATAGCACCACATGTCCATGTTGTCAATGGAGGTTTAGTTGGTGGAGCGAAGTTGGAAAATTTTCCAAGAAGGTTGACAGAGGCACAAAGGAAAAAATCATCCCTCGAGCCCACAGAGGAGAAGGAAAATAAATTGTTCGAGGCCCGCACCCAGTCAAGATGTGCCATGTGTCCGTCGCAAGTGGTAGGAGTCGGGGCGGCGGAAGGATTTGGAAATTTTTTCCAAAGTTGCAAAAAGTGAAAAAGGTAAAAGTTGAAATGCATCTCTACCCAGAATGAGATGGCACCACGTGTCCACATGTCACCTGAGAGAAGGGGCGCGGGGAAATTTTGGGAAATTTTCCCAATGTGAAATCAAAAGGAAAAGGTGAATTTTTACCCACAATTCCATTAGTGAACTTGGTGATGCCACGTGTCTCAGAGTGGTGGAGGTGTAGAGTTTTTTGGGGAAATTTTCCAAAAGGGAAAATTTTAAAGTTTGACCCTACCGACCTAATTTTGACTTTTTTTCGCCATTTTACCCTAAAACTTCCGAGGGACATAACTTTCGATCTCGAGCTTGGATTTTCACGTTCTTTATATAATTGGAAAGATTGTAAAATTCTCTACACGATGGATGGTTAAATTTTGATTTTTGATGGACATTTGTTGGAGAAAAATAGGAAAACATCTTTGGCATGTAAAAATGTAGAAAACGCCCCAACCACCAAAATTAATGAAGTATGGGCCTCTTTCTTGCTCTGCAGAAATGTACTTTGGCGTATGGGTTTTTCTATGAAGCCCATCACTTTACAAGAAATATTGAAGGGATTTGTCGGTGGTTGGAGTTTCAAATTGATTTTCCCACGTTTTCCACATTTCTTTCATTCTGTTCGATGGTTAAAACCCAGTTTTGGCTCATTTGTAAAAATTTGTTCATCATTCATTTGCCTCTTCCTTCTTTTCTTCCCTAGGATCGAAAATGGAGTTTGAACCTCCTCCCTTTCTATGTAATTGCATTTTTTCCTCTTACCCATGAAATTATGTTTTGTAAAACCGGAGCAATAAAAACGTGTTTTGTGATGCATTTGTCCATCCTTGCTTGTTTTTACTTGTTTTCTTCTTGCCTCTCTTCATTGTAGGTAATTTTGCATGTTTTGATGTTGATTGTAGGTTTTGGAGCTATGTTCATGGAGTTTTGGAACATTTTTTGTGTGAAATCCATCCTTGGTTTTGTGATGCACTTGTCCATCCTTTCCATTGCTCACCTCTCTTTGTTTCCATGGTAGTTTTGATAGATGTTCAACATTTTCCTTCTCTGGTGTATCACTGTTTTAGTGTAGGATCTATTTTCCCATCTTTTATCTCTCTCTGTCTCCTTGGCATAGTTATATTAGGATTAGATTAGCTTTCCTACACTGGAATAGCTTGTGGCAGGTAGTTTAGGAAGAGGAACCAGCCTTCTCTGGAGAGCTTTCCCCATTTGCAAAGGTCCCACACTTTGGGAAATATCAATTTTGTTCATTCACACCAAATGACATTGTCTTAGAAAAGTACATCCATATGTTATTTTGGGGGTTTGTGAATTTGCACTAATGATTATCTTTTTGTCAATGTAAAAAAACAATCTTTATAGCTTTAGGTTAGAGGGGCCTTAATGCAAGACAAGAATTATCCTAACAACCACTAATCTCAAGACTGTGTTATGTTACACCAATGCCACGAAATAATCTATGACCTTAGTGGCCACTATCCTTTGAATATCATGTGGTGGAATTCAAATAAAATATTGAACTCAAGTGGCTACTAAGCTGAAAATTTATTTTTGGAATATGTGTAATCACAAAATTTGTTAAAATTTGTTATGTTACATAAAGGGAGTATAATAAGCTTTGATCTTAGGGGCTACGTGTAATCTAGAAAATCGTTAATATTTGTCCTGTCTTCGAATATATATTTTAGATGATTTAATGCTTTTGATCAGGAGCTTAGAACTTGGGGATTGATGGGATCCCACCTAATTACAAATGTGAAATATAATCAATAAACCACATGACCCAACAAAATAAAACCACAAAAACTAATTGGGCTGCAATTCAAGAAAACCCGATATTGACAAAGAAACAAATACCCAACCATTGCCAACAAGGATAGGAACCATAAATTACACATGAGAGGAGGAACCGCTTAGCCACATAGCATCCTACCACCCATTGAGACACTAGCATGAGTAGTGTGTAACAAGAAGTTGTATATAAATCCTAATTTCCATCACAGAATAGCCACACTAGTAGATTCTTAGACTACAAGAGCCAAAACCCAAGGAAAATGTAGCTTCTCCAAATGGATGCCTTCACTAAGACCCTCGTAACAAAAACATGAACATCTGAAGTAAACCACATCAAAACCACGTTCCTAGAAGAGAGCTCGGCTATCAATCTCCTTGATTCCTCCATTTCCATCCCCAAGTAAACAATGTCAGGCAATGTTTGACTACTCCCAAAATCCTCCAACACTTCAACCAAGTTGACTCACTGTTGGGGCTTAATGAAGTGGAGGGAAATATATTTTAAAATTAAAATATAATTGGGGGGAGAATTTGAAGCACCTTGCTATGTTTCACTTGGTCCAAATGGAGAAGTTCGATCCCTACCTCAAGGTGTCCCCATGGCCTCTTATTGAAAAAATCCAATGAAATCAATGGGAATGGAACTTTTTTTGATGACTACAAACTACTTGTAAATTTTGGATGGTAAACGCTTATATTCTACCAGAGCTATGTATTGGAGTGGTGGAGGAGCACTTTCTCTAAGTGAGACATGGGGGTAGGATTGGGTCCTTAATGTCCACCGAGCACTTTGCATTCGAAGTGCCCTGTTTTGTTCCACTTGGTCTATATGGAGATTTTTTACCCCTACCTCAAGGTGTCCCCATGGCCACTTATTGAAAGAATCCAATAAAATAAATGGGAATGGAACTTGGGTTGATGATTACAAACTAATTGTAACTCACCAATAGCCCAAGAACTTGAGTTCATCTTGTCTTTGAATATTTTTTTTTCTATTCGTGTATTTGAATATCCATCAAGTCATTACTAATTTTCCTATATGCAAGAAAATAACTATCCTAACAGCTGCAAACCTCAAGCCTATGTGATGTTGTAATAACACTGATTCGAATAACATTTTGAACCCAACGACCACTAGGATTAAAATTGAACATAGCGACTGCTAGCCTTAAATTTTTGTTTAGAATTCATGTGATAGACTTTGAGTATTCTATTGTGCTCATTGGCCGATAGGATTAAATTTTTGTTTGGAATCACGAGTACTCAGGAAATAAAATTAGTGAGAAACTAAACTAACATTCACCAATCATTAAAAATAGTCTTTTAAAATTGAAATATAATTGTGGGGAGAATTTGAAGCACCTCGCTATGTTCCGCTTGGTCCATATGGAGAAGTTTGACCCCTACCTCAAGGTGTCCCCATGGCCTCTTATTGAAAGAACTGAATTAACTTTATTTGGAATGGAACTTGATTTGATGATTACAAAATACTTGTAAATTTTAGATGGTAAATGCTTCTATTATACAAGAGCTATGAACTGGAGTGGTGGAGGAGCACTTTATCTAAGTGGGACATGGGGGTGGGCTTGGGTCCTTAATGTCTACCAAGCAATCTACATTTTAAGTGCTCCACTATGTTCTTCTTGGTCCATTTTATCCCTACGTGAAGGTGTCCCCATGACCACTTATTGAAAGAATGCAATGAACTCAATGGGAACTAGATCTACCACAGTGATATCTCTTTCATCCTTATCTCCCTTTGGCTTGACAATTTCTAAGAATTTTTATCCTTTTGAATAAGAAACAAAATGAGAGGTTTCATTGGCCTTATTTTGTGGAAGAGGGGAGTTGTGACAAATAGGGAATAAACTCGCATCAAATCCAAGAACAACAATCGATAATAACCCTTCCTCCATATGGTGTCAATCATGGATTGAACCCATGTGAAGGAATCACTAGAAGGTGGATCCGATAGAGGAGCCAATGTAAGAACATTGGGAGGACCAAGAGACTGAGAAAAGATAACTTTAAGAGTAGGTACCTCAATAGTGGAGGGAGATGGTATTTTGAATGGAAGCTTAGGCCTCGAGGCACCATTTTCCTAGTGTATGGCTATATGATTTTCACATCATCTTCCTCATCTTCTTCTTCTTCAAAACTTTATTCCTCTTGACCATTCTTTTCATGTGCTTCATCCTCTTTCCCGCATTCATCTTTTTGTTCTTCAATTAATTTGTCTTCTCATTATGAAGTTTGAGATATCAATTTAATCACGTGGAAAACCTCTTGAGATGACTCATGAGCCTTCTCCTACTCTACTTTCTTCTCAGGTGTTTCCTCAATCTTTTCTATCTCCTTGGACTTATCTTTCTTTGTATACACCTTGGTTGTTGAATCCAAAGGTAAAGAAGGAGTTAATTGAGCTTGAACTTCTTGAGGAGTGGAGACTTATTTATGTGAAGTGGAGGATTCCTAGGAAAAAGAATGTTTTAATGCTTTGTATTATACTCCTTCATCTTTTTGTTGAACAATTGTCTTATTCTTGCAATCACTTGATTATTTATGTCAGAAGAATCATCCCTTTATTTTTAGGAAACATCAATAGTAAGGAGAGGCATATGTTGAATAGTTTTGATATACTTTGTGAATACAAATTCTCATTATCATCCTCTAGGTCCTCAAGAATATGAACCTTGATACACCTTGAAATCCTTGATTTTTGTAGAGAAAGTCTCCCAAAATACCTCTTCCTCACTTCATATTCATCAATACAATCTACCCAATAATATTCAATGGTGGGAAGATGATAATAGGACATCCTCAAATGCTTTGAAATGAACCCCTTAATATCAAAGGAGGATCTTCTCTGGTATGAATGGAACTTGAAATCAACAATTGTCCTTTCAAAATTTTGAGCATCCAGGGTATATCTGCATGTATAGTTTCCCAAGGAGATAGGAAACTAGATGCCAGTGATTTTCTTATGTACACATGTCATGTGTAGCATATCCACCCATCTGTAAACTTCTAGAAGGAAAAATTTATCATTGCAATATATGGGAAATTTTTAGTTGCACCTTCAAAACCAACCAATCTTATATAGGAAATTTTTTAACTAGATGAAGGGATGTCATAAATGGAAATTAACTACTCTTACTCTACAAACAATCTTTTAACTATGTTTCCTTTAAGGAGCCTAAATATTAACATTCAAAACCTGTCATTAGTTCTAAGACTTGAGAATAGGTCTAGTGTATACCTAGAAACCATGTCTTCTCCTCATATATGCACTCTAAGACATTTCGAGTGTCCCTTCACCTCATCTAAATGCTCAAAACTTATACATACATGTACTCCATCATCACCTTAGTAGGCCTCCAAATTAGGCCACTAGACCATGTTTGCTACACTAAATATGACTTCCTCATCCCTTTGGAAAAAAATTATACCTTCTAATACCTTCAAAAACTAGATAAAATCATCACAAAATCCTCCATACCTATATAAGTCTCTATGACACTCCAACAAATCACTACACTACTCAAGAACCCATGCACTATCACCAGGACCAAACAATATCAACAAGAAACTCAACTTGACTTAACACTACCAATCAACCTTCATGCCTCTTAGCTCTTTTGACATTAATGAAACCTAATGACATCAATGACAACATCTCTCTTTGAAATCAATCACAACACTATGCCAACAATATCCCCTTTGTCATTGATGGAAAACCTATTGATGAAAAAACACACAAAACAACATCTCCCCTAAGGTACTCTCATTGATTCAGAAAATTATACCCCTTTTGACATTAATGAAAAAGAAACATACCTAAAACACTTATCTTTACAACACAATAGTCTCACCTTTTAGTTAGAAACACCAACCAAAACAATCAATGTCCATTTGACCTTCTTCATTTTCTGATTTAACTCTTAGAAGAAATCTGATCCCCTTAGCAAATTCATACTTTTCAACTTTGACTCAAGCCTTGACTATGCACTTATCACTATACAATTGATGAAAATAAACCTAAATCAACATACCAAATACAAGAAATAAAGAACAAATTATTACCTTTCAATGACACCTTAAACTCATCATGCCACTTATGATTGTATTGACTTCACACATGCCTTCATAGCTCCTACTTACCTTCCTTCTTGAGTTGAGAAACATGAATGACTCCCCCGATTCATATACTCCTCCAAAACATCTTACCAACAACACCATCACACTATCTTGACATAACTAACCCTACTCAACCATCTATACAACTCCCCTTGATTTTTATCTAACACAAACCATCATAACACCAAAAATTTGCTAGGACAACATAATTACTCTATGAAATTCCTCTTTCTCAACTCCTTAAGAAATTAAACAAATTTAAACAACTTACCTTTCATGATATGCATAAATGTGTTTAGTTGTTTTTATACTTGACATACCTTCTTCATACTTCTATCCTATTTATGGAGCTATAATAATTCTTCTCAAACTCTATCAATGTGTTTCAAATTGTTTTTATACTTTACATACCCACTTCATACTTTCTATCATTTTCATGGAGCTAGAAAACCTTACTCATCTCCCCACTGACTTCTTAACACCTTACTAAAACTATGATGAATCCCTTCTCAACTCCTTAACATTTCCAAAACCTAGAAATCAAGCATAGATAACCTTGTTTGATTATGACCTAACCAACACTCTAGTCCAATAAAGTGGTCTTCATGCACATTTTCTTCTTGAGATTACTTTTCACATAGCTATACCAAAACATGAATCAATGGCATCAACCCTCATATCACCCATGTAACTCATCTTCATTGCATTCATTCAATATGTCAACCTTAAAATAAAAACCATTCCTTGACTTCAATAACACACACATATAGGTCCATCTAGGTCTTCATAATTGTCAAGAACATATTGGTCTTATCCGACTAATCCTTCAATATCAAGTCTTTAAGATATACACCCTAGACCCATACATGTAAAATTATGCTCACCATACTTATTTTGGAGGGATAAATTTTTACAACAAGATTGAATAGACTTAAGGAATAAAAACACTTACCTTTGTAATAATCCATCATGACTATCTTCAAGCATACCTTGAACAAGCTCATCAAACCAAACATAATTTTATCCTTTCCAATAGACTACTCTTTTTTTCCATGATGTTTCCTAGATTTCAAACCTTTAAGTCGGAATCTTGATCTCAAGAACACTCTTGAGAAAAATGTATGCCTAGATTTGTCTCAAACATATATTGTCCTTATCTCAACAACTTCATTTTGATCCTCAAAAGAAACATCTATAGCCATCTTCATCCCCTAAAAGGACATATTGGTCTTGCAGACCAATTTCTTGTACTTCAAGGTCTTAAAACACTTTCAAAAGCATTTACCAATACACAATGCTTTTTCACATCTTGGAAACACTAGTCGTGACTTGATACAAATGAAACAAAACCTTAAAGCATAACCTTAAGCTTCAAACATGCTTCTACTTTCAATTCACCTTCTAGGAATTCACACATCATCTCTTCATATCTTCTTAAGTGATAACACATACCACATAACTATATCATACTCAATGAGTACTTAAATAACATAAACATACCTTATCATTTGAATAACAAAACCACCAAGCTCCTCCTTAGTCCTAACACACATGTACTATATCAACAACTAAGTCTCTTATATTGTCATCATGTCTTAAATAGGTTCACAAGAACCCAATGAGTCATTCAATTTTCATGAATTATACAACAAATTTATAGACATCATCATGGCATCATATTTCAAAAAATGATCAAACAAACCCACATACCCAACTTTGACCAATAAACATAGAGTATCTGCCTACATTCCTAATTTTATGATCTCATCTATAATTCCATGCTTCACTTATCTCCTTCACATGCCACATGACACTCAAATATGGCACACACCTGAAGCTAACTTGGATATTTAACTATCCTAACTATATAGTCCTTGTAGACTTTAAGAACATATTGGTCTTAGTAGACCAATATTCACCTTCTTGTTGTACTTGATATATGTTAATATCCCTCATACCTTTTTTATACTTCTCAAGAAAATATAATAGAGTGATAAAACTTAATAGATCATAAATGCATTACAATGTATCTTGAATAACCTTTTATTGCATCCATTTAAGCTATATCTCCCAATAGCTCACCTTGATGCTTCTTATGAATGAATCTTATGCTTGGACTTGAGACCTTACTTCCTAGATTTGACTCTTACATCCCAAGAATATCACAGACCTTTGACCATCTTCATCACTTTCCAAACCATCAACCATACCTAAGAACTTAGTTTCTTGACTTTCACAGGGCTCATTAGATCTCCACACATCTCAAATAGTCCATAATGAGCATCATATACCTAAATGAGGTCTTGAGACACTACATTCATACATGCTCAATAGTAATAGAATAATAAAAACCTAAATAAGGTCTTAAAACACATTACTAAGCTCCAATATACATGTCACAATCCTTCAAACACCTCACACACTCTTGATGTATCCTTCAAGGCTAATAAACCTATGAAAAAATGAAAAATCTATAATATACCTCATAATTTATGACTATAGCATTATTACACAACACCACATCTTCCTTGTATCCACTCAAGATCCCTTTATCTTCATGCTTCCTCTAAGTGATTAATGTCTCTAGGAAGCTTAGTAGAGACACCATAAGTCATAGGGATCTAGAAGAACTTTAGGAGATTCCAAGACCTCCTTGAAACACTTATGATACCAAATTTTCATCCTTCTTTAGATCAAAAATCTATCTACATCCTTGATTTTATCCAATAACTAAATTAGGTAGGTTTTATTGATTTAATCTTGGTTCCCATCCCTGTATGCCTATTCTCTTGTACTCTGGAGCTTAAACCTCTTTCTTTATCTTGAAGTATCATGAAAATTTTTTGGCAATGTGACCAACATGATTATAATTATAACAAAACATCATTCTTACCTTTTGATAGTATGATATAAAAACTTCTTCCATGATTCCATGATTCCTCATACTTTAATGACCTTCTAAACTCTTTTTTCTATGTCCAAAACCATAAAGGACTATAACATAACCATTAAAGGAATTCTTTGTTTGTCTTGAAGCATTTGGTTTTATAACAAAATTTTATTCTCATAGCCCTTGAAGTTGTTCATTTCTTTATCCCCCTTAGAACTTGACCAACAACCTCCTTACTCTAAGTGACATCTTCTTGAATCACCTCTTTACCTTTAAGGTTCTCTTTAAACCATAGACAAGTGTTATCTTCGCAGTCTTTTGAATATGTAAGAGGTCATTTAGATCCTTAGAGATATTCTCAAATATCTAAAATGATCTTCCCTTACTAGATAATTTAGTCAATTCTTCCCTTATAGATACTACTTCCTTTTCAAATATGATGCAATCTTCATCCTTATATTTTAGGCTTGTAGTTATAGTATCCATCTAGATCTCTAACTATTTGATGATCTTTTCATACTCATTGGTGTCATTCCAATAAATCTCCTTAAGAACACAAATATATTATTCATACTTCTTGACATGTGCCTTGAGTTTCTTCTTCTTCTTCTTTGCATGCTTTAATTCTTCTTGAATACACATCAGCACTTAGTTTTAAGATCAAATTCTTCTTATTTTGAATGCATAAACAAGCCTCCATTTATGGAACCTTAATTCTTAAATCTTATATATAATTTGGAAATGAAAATAAATTCATTTCCAACCTCTTCATGATCAGACTCAAAATTAGAATTAGAATCATAAACATCACTACTTACCTCTAATGAGCTATAATCTTCCTTAGAGTAAAATATTTTCTTGGAATTCTTCTTATCCTCAAAATTCCTAAACTTCTTCTTAATCTTGTTATACTTTTGGGAATTCTTATCATCATCATGATCATCATCAATCTCTTTTCATTTTATGCTTGTGAGGACACTTATTTGTAAAATGTCCAATCTCTCAATAATTGAAACACTTGAAGGGCAACTTACCCTTATACTTGCTAAACCATTTTTAAACTTCCTAAAAACATAAAAATAAACTCATCATCATCAATATTATAAATATCATCATCTAAGTTCTTCTCACATTTTTAATTCTTCTAAACTTGAAGGATACTTCCTTTTTGGGGTTTTTCCACACCATTCCCTCATCTCATAAGTCAAAGATACCATGAAGTTCATCCATCAAAATAATACTTAGATCCTTGGATTATTCTATACATGAGACTTTGGGATCAAATTTAAGATTGAGAGATCTCAAGACATTCTGAAACATACAACATTCTTTCACATATTCACCTAATCTTGGTATAGACAACTTGATCAACTCTGAGAAGACCTTATCACCAATTGTTTTTTATTATTTCATCTTCAAACTTTCAAACTAATTTCTATAGGTTTGGAGATTTTCAACTTCACCTTAGATTCACCTTCATAGATAACTTTTAGATTATCCCACATGACCTTATCTATAGTACATTTCATCACCTTGACAAAATATTAATATGCCAATCCACACAAAATAGCATTCAAACTTTATTAATTTCATTACTAGCCTTCCTACCTGTTGCATAAGTTGGATGGTTTTGAGGAATGGTGTATCCATATACAACTGCTTTCCATATATGATCTCAAAATACATGATGTGATTTCTCATCCTGCTACTCCAAAATGAATAATTTATCCCATTAAACATAGGAGCTTTGCTAGTAGAGGAACCACTTTGTTGAATTGCCATTTTTGTGCTTTAGAAGATCACCTCAAGATAGTTAAGATTTATTTAGAGGACCTAATTTGATACTAATTTTTGGAAGTGAAATAATTGGGGGTGAATTAGTGAGAAATAAAAAAATTCATTCACTTAAGCAATTTCAACCATTAAACATTCAATTAACCATTAAGCATGCATCCATAAGAACATAAACATAAAAGAGAAATGAGAATGAAACAACACAAGAACACTAGATATAAGTGGGAAAACATCAAGGGGAAGAAAAACCACTAAAACACTACTTCATTAGAGCTATGAATTGAATTTAATTGAGCAAAAACTCAATAAGGAGCACCAAACCTTAGGATTAGTGAGGCACTAACCCCACAAGGAGGACCAACCCATTCTAGTAAACACCAACCATGAATGGAGGCACAAACCCTAAGATAAATAAACAAAAAATCCATACAATGTTTTTGATTTTTTTTTTTACTACAACAACTAAAGATGACACTTTGAAACTCTCTTTCCTTCCTTCTTCAAATTTTCTCTCTAGGTCAACTCACTCTAAATCTTATTCTCCAATCTGATTAGGCATAATGACCTATCAATTTAAAAATTAAAAACTATATAGAACATATCCATACACTATTTTCCCTATATTTTGGTCATAAATACCTTTTACACCTTCTCTTCTCTTCCTTCTAGCTTGCATTTTTTCAACTAACTCAAATGAGCCACATGACTTGCTTTTATACCTATCTTATGAACTTAAAACATGTAGGTAGGAATAATAGAGTAAAATAAATAATAAAATAATAATAACATGATAAAAACATCATTCATAATACCATATAGGTCTCCAACATCATCTAGAACCATCTAGACCTCCATTAGGACTCAAGAATCCTAAAACACCAAAACAACCAACTCGTTAAAAAGGAAATGTTCTAGAGAAAAACCACATTCAAAAAACATTTAACATAATTAGACATGTTTTATAATACTTTATAAAAATAAAAAACCATGAAACACCATGCATCATCATCTCATTCCATGAAACCACTCAAAAACAAACTCAACTACCATGCCCCAAAAACTAGCCTTAAAAGATGAAGCCATAACTTCATCAAATGACCTCATCCATGAAAGTGTAATATACCAATGGAAATATCATGAACATCAAGGTCATCAAAAGTATATAGGGTTCCATAAATAATACTTTAGCACCTCCAAAAATATTCTGTGACTAGGTCACCTAAAACTACCCAAAACTGCCCCAAAATAGCCTTACAAAATGGACCACAATAGACCACTTAAGGGCTTAAACATTATCTGAAAAAACCATGTAAATGTATAGAAAATCATATAATTTAAAAAACAATTTAGTCACTTGGTCCAATGCAAAAATTGATAAAAAAACTAAACTTATTTAGAAACTTGCATTTTTGAGTGGGGTCCACACACATCCAAAACTCTAAATTCCACCAAAATAAATCTGGAGTCCTATATTGATTTAACATTAAAAATAAGCTAATTATAAAAATTGAATGTAAAACATGATATAGAGTAATGTAAACTATGATACAAAACTACTATGACACATCGATAACTAAGTAAACAAGAAACCCTAAGCACAAGAAGAGAGAGGAAAGGACTTAGCTGATTTGTGCTTGAGTTGGGATTAATGTAGATTAGGAAAACTACCAAACGGGAGGTGATATTTTTCATAAGAGCTTAGAATAAATTATATAATTCATGAAATAGGTTGACATAGGTTCCTAGAATCTAGGTTAGTGGTGCAAATTCTACTATTGAGTGCCCATGATTGTAAAAATGCTTAGAACCTAGTTTTTATTGTATCACACAAGTGTCACTGATATTCACTTTTTTCACCTATATATCACACCTTGATCACCGAGTGTTCATGTAACATGAAAAATAGAATTTCACCTACAAAACCCACAAAACCACATCAAATCCAAAAAAATATACAATATGGGAGTCATACCAACCATGGCAATCACCGAAAAGTTAACTTACAAATGAGTTGTAATACATCTAAGAATCCATGTAGTTCTTGTGAGTGTGTGAAAGAATCGTGCCCTAAGATTCCCTTGTACAAGATGCACAAGGTAAGCAATCTATATTTTCTAAAATATCTAAATGTGTGGATGAAATAGAATATACTTTTCTTCCTATGTAGTGTATGTAGTCCCTTATCCCTTGAATTGATGTTAGATGGATACCTTTGAGTGCATTAGATGTATTTTGATGCAAATTATGTGATAGTAAGTATGCTTAGAGCTTGGTATTTTATTTTGATCACATAGCTATGTATTTATATGATTCCCTTGTTTTAATTTCATAATTGACAACTAGAAGGCCAACCCATAAGAAAATAAGATTCCCAAAAGATAAAAGAATCCAAAAAGTTAGTAAAGGTGGAAAGAGGCCAAGGGCACCCAAAGGGAACGCAGGTCCCTGGGCACTAGAAACTTGGCTGGAACCTAGTGTCCAAAGTCATAAAAGATAAGAAATTAAAGTTTAGACTAGGTTGTAGGGTGTGTAAGACCAAATATAAAATAAGAAAGATAGAAAAGAGGACAAAGATAGTTTTCAATTACTAGTTTTCTTGCTTAGGAATCATATGAATGTTAGTATGCTTTTAGGACCTAGAAATGTACCCAAGTGTGTGATTTTGTGTCTATATGTTCCCCCACATTATGTATTTGATTTATTACTTGATAACATAAAGTATTTAGAATATGTGTACCTTTTGTTCCTATAGAGTGTGATGATGATAGCATTCTAAAGAGACAAGTGAAAGTGTGAGTCATTTAATTTATTTTTTGGGTGATCTCAAGCCAAGTGCAATTTTTGGCTGATCTCATGCCAAAGAGCGAGTGTTAGAAAGAGAGAGGTATAGTGTTATGATCTCCTTCCATGACTATGCACTAAAGAGCAAGTGTTGGGGAGAAAATTATCTATGAACTCCAATATTAATGGTGTGATGATATGAGAAAATAGTGCATGTTCCTAACATGGAGAAATAGGTTCTTAGTGGGGAGTTTAGGAGTTCCTGAAATTTTACACTGAGATTTAGAAAAATGAGGCACTAATGTCTATGATGAGTGCCTGGGACCTAAGTTAGATTCTAGGAAATTTGTGGGCCAATCGTATCCCGTGTTGATTCTACAATGTGAATTTCTAAATTATAGCTTTGAGATGTTGTATAGGGTGAATGATTCACCCAATGTATGCCCCTTCATTTGGGGTGCATGTGATACTGATAGAAGCATGCATGTCTAAAGAAGAATACTTGATGTTGAATAAACTATATCCCTGTAGGGGAGGGGATGTGCATGGTAGAAACTGAGGCAGTATGTGTTAGTGCAATCAAATATAGTATGTAAGTATAAGACAAGGTGTAATCAATCAAACAAGAAGACAAGATAGATCACAAAAATGGGTTTCGGACATGGGACATCACTCATAATGTCATAAGATAATAAAAGCTAAAGTGACCAAAATCATATAGTGTACATATAAGACAAAGGAAAAGCTCACAAATAATAAAATACAATAGAAGACAAATAACAAGTAAGATATAAGAGACAACCATGGTGGCATATATTCCTGTAAAGAAAATGCTACACATGAAGCACCGTTAGAATGTTAGAAAGATAAAGAGTATGTCAAAACGTGTATAGATCAATGGAAAGTAATGTGCTAGTAAGAAGATTAGTAGATAATGAAACAATACAACCTGTGATGTGTAAGAGTAGTAAATGTATATTCCCCTAGAGCCTCAATGGGACTAGTAAGAGGTATAATTCCAAACATCATTTTTGTGTGTTAATATCTATAGGAAGTTTGAATTCAAAACTAAAGACCAAGTGAAAGTGTATGTGTATATAGAAAATAAATTACATACTAAATATCTATCTTATAAGGGAAACAAATTGTACATATAAGTATAAGTAGGAAAGAATAAGTTTAACCGAGATATGACGTATGTTGTGTATGAGTGAGATGGAATGGTATGCAATGTGAATGATGATATGAGAGAAATTTTACCTCTCAATAATAAAGAATGAACCATAAAATAAGAGTGTGTCATCAAGAAATGGTTTGAAAATAGATGTTGAAAAGATAGATCATGAAGCATAGAGTGTAATGTATAGAAGAGGTGAGGTTCATTTCATATTTAAACCCTTAGGGGTCAAGTATAAACCATGGAACTAGAGTGTGTCATAGGTAATGATGTTGTGTGAGAATAGAATGCTAGAAATATGTATCGTGAAGCACATAGTGTGAAATGTAGTGTTTTATGTTCAAGGATGTAGTATGACCTCAAGAGTTAAATTTGAATCTTAACACAAGATTTGTCACAAGGTTATGTTGATATAAGTGTGTGTATCATAATGTTGAAGAGAGATGAAAAAGACTAGATGTGAAGCATTGAGCATAATAGTAGAAATGATAATTAATAAATGATATTAGGAGGGGGAGGAGTAAGCGTGATTCCCCCAAGTGTGTGATGTAGAAAATAATTAGGTAAAGTCATCTAAAATATCATCATTATCAATATCATAGCCAATTGGACCTGGATTAGAGACTTGGTAAGAAATAGTGTGAGGTTGATCATATAGAGATCCTCATGCGGTGTAAATTGTACATGCCCATTGCATATTATTCATCAGTGAAAGGTGTTGTGGACAATCATGTGCATACCATCAAGTGAGATGTGGAGAATATCCTAAGAAAGAGTCATTACAAATAGGAATACAACCAAAAGGCATAGGAAATGTGATATCAGTATGATTTGGATCTATTGTGCCACCAATATAATCAAGCCAAGATTTCCAAAGTGTGAGTGAAAAAGAATGAGGAATACATGCAATGAATACTACCAAATGAAAGACATAGAGGCCATAAGTAATAGTAATGGATATACAACTGTGATAGAGGTGAGGAGAGTGAGATGGAGAAAGGAGGCAACAAATGTGAATCCTAACTGATCCAAGCCATCATATGTGCAAATAGTCTTGGAGTAAGTGGGATTAAATGGAATGTGAGTTAAATAAGATTCATGTATGAAAAAGTGCATGTGAAAGGAGGATATGCCGACACAGAGGGTTTTTGGAGAGACAAAGTGGATGACATGATGTCTAATGCACAAATAGATCCTTGGAGAAGAAGCATGTTGGTGGTAGGGCATGAGGTTCCATGAGTTGATAATCATTAGTGAGATATGTAGGAGTATAGGGATGACCAACATCATGATATAGAAGTGGAGTATAGAGTGTAGTGAATGGGTTTAGGGGGTAGTATTTGAATGGGTAACAATCGGTAACAACAAGATATGCATAGCCATAATGTAGGAATTTAACACATCGATGAGTTGTAGAAGGTACTATCTGTATAACGTGAAGTCATGGCCTGCCAAGTAGGTAATTAAAATGGACTTTAGTGTTGATAAAAAATAATACCGTATGAATGGTTTTAGGCCAAACTATGAGAGGTATGGTGATAGTTCCCAAGCATGAGCATGTATAAGAATCAAAGCTATGGATAGAAATGGATATTGGAATGACATGAGATGACGAAATACCACATCAAATACAAAACATAAATATGAAATATGGGGATTTCGAATACTCACCGGTAATCACCCATGTTATAGAGTGAACTTGAATGACTAAAGAGGAGCATCATTCTACATCTCAGACTCCATGTAAGTTCTTGTGAGTGTGTGAAATAATCAATTCCCTAAAAGAGAGTTGATTAGCCTTACAATCGGGATTAGTGTGTAAGAAGGCATGGAAGCAGAGATGTACTAAGATAGAGTGAGGATAGATTTTATAAAATATTTAAATGTGTGGATGAAATAATTGAAAAATAGATACACAACTTCCCCTTCCTATGCAAGTGTAATATCCAAAAATGAAAGGACCCTTGTCCCTTAAATGGATGCAATAGGAAAATGCCTTTGCATGATCTTTGTTTAGATGAAAATAAATTATGTTTGATACAATCTTAGGTGATAGTAAGTATGCTTAGATATTTCTCCTTTATTTTTATCACATAACTATGTATTTATATAATTCCCTTGTTTGAATCCAAAAATAAAGATGAAATTTTTAATTAACAACCGAAAGAGTGAACCCATAAGAAAATAAGATACCTAAAAGATAAAAGAAGCCCAAAAAGAGCTGAAAAAGGTGGAAAGAGGCTAGGGGCATTTGTTAAAGGAATGATGGGAACTTCCTCTTCCTATGGGCACTAATTTCTAGATTGGGTAGATGATGTTTCATATTCATGCCAATATAAGAAAATAAAGTATTTATTGGGCTAATAGAAGGTGTGTAAGATGAAATAAGAAAACAAGAAAGAAAGAAAAGAGGCCAAAGATAACTTCGCCAATTATTATTTTTCTCACTTAGGAATCATATGAATGCTAATATTATTTTAGGACCTATAAATGTACCCAATTTATGTGATTTTATGTCTATATATACAACATCCAATCATCACATTTCATAAAATAATCAATTTGGGCATGATACAACAAGTTCTTCTCCATCGCTCTAGGACAAAGATTTTGAGAGGGTTTAAAACCAATTTTCCTTCTTAATGATTATTCATAAAATTATGAGATTAAATGAACTCATTCCACTTGGAAAACCTTATTAGTATACCTCTTCAACTATCTTCAAGAGTTTGTGTCCCCATGCAATGCACATACATGCCAATGAACATCAAAAAGACCAAATTTGACCTAGGTTTCTCACTTCCAAAACTTGGTAAGGAAAAGATGCAATATCTCACAAAATATTCAACATTATGACCTTAAATTTGGACCAAATATTCATATAATCATTCCAATACATCTATAATACCCACTTTTTTTTCTAATACACTAAAAATGTTGACTCCATCACATTGGGGCATGCTTTCTCAAGGAGTTAGGTCTAGGAATAGACTTAAAAAAAATTCCATGTAAAATGCGTAAAGAATGGACCTCAATATTCAATAACATGCTAGGAAAATTATTCCATTACTCTGCAATAGATCACATTTTCATTTCCAAGTTGAAACCATACCAACTTACCTCATTAGATCACCTAGGGATTGAGAATAGGTCTAGTGTAGATTTGGAAATCATGTCTTCTCCTCATATCTAAACTCTAAGACACTTTTGAGTCTCCCTAAACCTAATTTACATACTCCCCATGATCTCAACATGCCCAAAAATCTCAAACATACTTGTACCCTATCATCACATACCATACCTACTGACTAGGACTCCAAATTAGGCCACTAGAACATGTTTGCTACACTAAATTTGACTTCCTCATCACTTTGGCACACTTGTACACTTGTTAGACCTTAAACACAACAAATGAAATCATCAAATAATCCTCCATACATCTTCAAGTCACTATCACACTCCAACAAGCCACTACACTATTAAAGAACCCATGCACCATCAACCAAAACCAAACAATCTCAATAAGAAACTCAATTTGACTTGACACTACCAATCAACCTTCATGTCTCTTAGATATTTTGACATCAATGAAACCTAATGACATCAATTAAAACATCTCTCTTTTACATCATTGACAATATTATACCAACAACATCTTGAATATGATCAAATGGGGTAGCAAGATTTTCACTAGTGAAAAAGGGAATACTTTTAAGGAAACTGTGTTGGTATATCATGTTAGGCATTAAACAATAAAGGAATACCACCATTAAATTTTATAAAAGGAATATTTATTGGTTGTGTTGTGATTGTAATAGGTCTTAAATCTCTAGGGAGAACACAAATGTCCTACAAGGAGGAGTGGAAAGAGTTCTATTTAGAGGAGATGGTGATCTCTAAACTATTATGCCCCTTATTCTTCTTGGTGAAAACTATAAATATTCAAAAGATACACCACTTGATAAAATTTGTCTTGTATGTATTATTTTCATGAAAATAAGCACCTTGACTACTAAAACCAAGTAGATATATAGTTGGGAGTCACCAAATGTGTTGAAAATTTCTCCAAAGGATGAAATCACTAAGTTACACACCAAAAATTAGAAATTATGAAATTTAATCTTTATCAAGGTCCCACCGGGCATGCCAAAACTATTGGAGCTAACAAATTACACCTACCCTAAGTCATGGATAACCCAATATTTTGAGACAACATGAGACTGTCTCCAAGTTATGGGACTTGTGCTTGAGACATACTTCCAGAGAAGGGTTCCTCTACCTATTCCTAATGCTAAAAATACTCATAAAAATAGAAATACAACCAAATAATCCTAATATACATGTTCCAATGGACCAGAGGAAGATAAAGATGCATGGAAGGGGAAATCATAAGCTAAGAAAGGTGATAACACCAAGAGAAGGGGGAAGTACACTCTCAGATGAGTGAAAATGGGAGAAAATGAAGGAGGAGAAGGAAGACAAGAGTTCCACACCCATAAAAAAATTTAGACCTCCCTTTTCATGGAGTAAAATAGAAAATAGACTCTGATAAAGTAAATATCATACACAACACAAATGCATATAATGAAGAGGTAAGGGAAAATAATAAAAAAAAAGCTAGGGCAAACAATAGCCTCAAAGCATGAGATTTTATTACTTTATCAAGATACACAAATCATCATAGTGAAAAAGGAAGGTAAAACACAAAGAAAAAGTCCAAATCTGAGGCCTACAACTTAAAACACTAATGCAACACTCTGAATGATTCCCATGTATTATGAGAGGGTCCAACCTTTACAAATGGACATCATCTTACAATATATAATGAAAGGAGATAAAAGAGAGGGAAAATAAAGAAGGAAACTTGGATTCCAAGCCTCAACTAAAAATAACATCATTAATTATCTTAGAAACATCATGGGAATCCTATCAAATACATTCCCCCATGTCATTTGGCTTACAGAAGAAGGAAAAATCCCCATACTTCATAAATTTGGGTGGTTGAGCCATTTGTAGCTATAATTTAAATGTTAAGATTGTATTTCCCATTTATTCCTACCAAATACCATCAAATTATAAATTTATTTATTTCATCATAAATATCTTCACGAGACCTTTCCAATGATATAGATTTTGCATGATTTGGATCTTTGTGGAAAATTTTATGGAAATTTGAAGTTTATAGGTTAGAATACACAGGAAAACGATAAGTGGAAAATTTTGATTAGCCATTGTGACCATCTTTACCATGTATACATTGCTTTTTTATTTTTCATGTGTTGGCCTTCTATTGGTTGAAGGGGTTCAGGTTTGGTTTACATATTACATACTGAGTGCTCTTTTGTTTTAAAATCCCATGGACCCAAAATTTTCATCAATCGTGGTTGATTCCAGACCTCACATCCGCTAGGTGTGTTTTCTGAGACCTTAATAGAATTCCTCCACGTGTCTTTGTTAAACTTCCAAATTTACACCATATATCATCCTTCCAAAACCCATCACATGTCTTCCATGACCATTCAATTTTCTCACTACTTTTTGGACCTGACGTGCTATGAATTGCGGCTCATTCCGTAGGGTTGGGACACTTGACTACTGGGGAAAATTTGACATCACCACCATGTAACACCTTAATATTGGAGTAGAGATTGATTCTCATATTGCAAGGGTAAGGAGTCGGGATGAGGGAATCCCACAAGCTGCGAAGGAATGTAGTGGAGCTCAAGGCATGGAATGCATACTTGCATGAGCATACAGAGTTTCATGATGGGCCTAAAGACCTGCTGAGTTAAGCTATGGAACTCTAAAGCATGGATTTCCAAAATGGGCTAGAGTATTATTAAAGAGATTCACCCTTGGATGGATGTTCTACAAGAAAAATATTTAGCAAATCATGAAGATGCTAATTGGATGACTTGTGAAGATCTTCCCCTCGGTTCTACCTTCTAGATATATCTTATGAAGTATAAATATCTCTTTACTAATGGAAGAAAATGAAATATAGGGAACTTTGATCTCATCTTCTTTTGAATGATAAATGGATCTCTCCTCACATGCTTAAAAATGTGGAAAATGGATTGCCATTGAGGAATATCTTATAGCCAATTATGGTGAAAAATTTGGGGCTATATCACCTCTATTAATGGTTACAAAAATGGGTCAATATCACCAGGATAGGGCATCCAAAGATAATTATGTCAGTATTCAGATGCTTCAAGGTCTTCTTAAGAATTATCATCTAGGCTCTTTGGATAAACAAGATGAACTCATTTGGGAGGATTCCTTTGATAGTGATTACAATGTTAAACCTGGTTATTTGATTCTTTATCTCCCTATAAATGATGATGTTACTTGGAAAAAGTGTAGATTAAAGAAATCAGTCCTAAAATTAACTATTTCCATTAATTGGTTATTTATAATAAGATTATGAATGTGGATAACTTGGTTAAGAGAGGTCAACTCTTCCTTAAAAAATGCATTTTATGTAAAAGTAGGGAGGAATTGGTTAATCACATTTGTATACATTGTAATTTTCCACCTCTCTTATGATTTTATTCTTTGATTTTATGGAGGCCATGTGGGTTTTCCCAAAAATAATTGCCATGGCTTGGACTCATTGGATATCTCCTTACAAATATAGTGTCATCAAAAAGCTCTGGACCCTCTCTTTTTCTCACATCATTTGGTATATTTTAAAATCAAGAAATATGAGGATATTTGAAGAAAAGGATTTGAAACCTACCCACCTCTTAAAAATTATGGTGGATGAAATTAGGTAAAATATTCTTAAATTCAGACCTCCTAAAAATCAAAGGTTTAGTCATGTTGAAATTAAGGTTTTAGATAAATGGAAAATCTATCTGTTCTCTTCTCTCTATCAAAAAGATCTTATTGATATGACTCAAATTAAGTGACATCCCCCTCCATTGATCTGGTGCAAATTGAACTTTGATGGTGTGTTTAAGGATAATCTTGGGAGAGTTGGTTGTGGTGGTTTTATCCGAGATAATAAAGGCAGGGTGATTGTGGTGTATGTTGGCCCTATGTGAGTTCAAACTAACCATTATACCAAATCCCTTTCTTCCCTCTAGGGTATTAGATTTTCTAAGATGATAAATGTTTCTAACATCATTATTGAAGGGGACTTGATGAACATTGTGAAGTGCCTCTATGGAAATACCCCTACTAGTTGGACCGTGAAATAAATCATTGAAGAGGATACCTTATTACTTTTGGGATTTTCCAACATTATCATTCACCATACTTACTGAGAGGGAAATAAGGTGGTGTATCTCTTTGCTAACTTTTATGTTAATGATGAATATAATTTGAATTGGTTTAGTTGAGAAGAGATCCCTATCTATTCCCATGTTATTATTCATATTGAAGAAGATAATCATAAGTGATATCTTTCATATTTTTTCCCATGTGGAAAAGTCTGGGATTTTATCAATCACAAATTTTCATCAAAGTGAGGAATGTGGAACGAGTTTTTTTGCCTACATTTAGCTTTACAACCCACAATTATTTGATTTTCCCACTTAGAGTGTTAATAAAAACATTCTTATTTAGTGTTTTAGAATCACTCTTTCCCTTAAAAGACAGTGTGAGAGGATTACCATGGGAAGAGATATACGTAGGTTGAACCATTTTGTAACAAATTTTGAGGTTGAACTTTGAGATTTGGAACATCTTAAATAAGGGGGATTTATGAAACTTTGTGGAGAAAGTTAGGGGTCATAATACCCATATTTATTTGGAATTTGTTAAAAATTGGAATAATAGAGTGGTCACTTTCAAGGGAAGCTCCTATGAGATCAATGAAGAGTTGATTGCTAGGGTCACTAGGCTCCAAATGGAGGGTCTTTAGTTTTAAAATATATGTTTGACCTCATGGAAGAGGAGAGGAAATTTTTTGAGTGCACCAAAGCCCTTATACATATCAAAGGTGTATTTAGAGAAAATCTGACATTGCCTCATAAATTCATGTGAGTTTCCCATTTTACATCTTCCATTTTCTTAAACACTCCATTAAAAGCTAGTCTAGTGGGGAAAGAAGGCATTTCCTCTTCACTAGGTTGTCATTCTATTACTTTGAAAAAAATTTGAATAGTCCAATCCCATTATTCCTCCCATATTCTTCCCTTGGTTGGGGACCCCTCTTCTCCTCTTAAGGTTGGGGGCTTGAAAAAAATGCCCAAAGATGAACCCTCCATAGAACCATGCATAGTCATGTTGTTAAATATAATGTTTTGGGGTGATTCTCACTCCCCAAGGATGGTAAGAGTGAATTGGCTGCTCTTATCCTTCTTTCCTTTGGTAATACTTATACTAGGATTTATGAAGGAAAATTTTCAAATACTCGCATTGAGCTTGATCTTCATATGGACAAGATCAATTGTCCTAGAAATGACATTTGAGATTTTAAGGTCAGGGTCATGGGGTATAAGATTGCTATGGAAGGTGGAAAAATGGATAGTAATTTTGGGGAAGATATCTCCAATAGGATATTATTATTGGAGAAAGAGATAGGGTCATTAGAAACAAAAAAAATGTTACCTTGTTTCCCTTTGCAAATACATTCTCAATTGTATCACTCTTCAGTTTTTCTGGTTATTTCTACTAAGGAATCTCTCCCCTTCAATGGTGATAAAAAGGAAAAAAGAAAGGAACTAGAAAATCTCAAGCTTGGAGACCCTAATGGGAATACGTACATGAATCTTATTAAGGGCCCAAAGAATCTAAATAAGGAGTTTTATAAAATCATCAAGTAGTTTGTTATTGTTTGTTGTCTTTTCCCCGCTTTTGAGGTTATTTATGCATCTTGGTCGGGGTGTTTCTACTAAAACTTGGCTACTTTTTATTTTTCTCTAGTTATTTATATTTCTAAATATAGGTTTCAAACCCTTTTTGTACCTAGGTAGAGTCCCATTCAATAAACTCCTTTTTACCCTTATCTAAAAAAATAATAGTACAATTTGAGATAACTAAATTAGAAAAATGATATTTTGAGAAATATATTGATTACAATTAATAAATTTCGATCAATTTATGATCTACCTTAAATAATTGTTCATATTTTTGTAGGTAAGCTAGCAAGTAAGCAAGTATAGTGATATATATATATATATCCTACTAGAAAATGTTGTATATTTTGCATACTATACACCCAAGATTAGTGTACACTTATGCTAAGAGCATTAGGTGGGATTTTGAGATCACTATTTTTAGGAGTATAGATATGTGGTTTTTATCTATACATGTATATGGGTGGTGTCAAAACCCATGATTTATGGGGAACCATTATGGGTTGTTTTCTTAGCCCATGGTTTTGGTACTCATTGTATTATAAAACCACTTTGACGATTTCCTATTGATGTGCTTACATATAGTTGGACATGCAGTAGGGTAAAGAAGACATTGGAAGTGAATTATTGTATAATAAATGGTTAATTTAATGCAATAAGAGAGAGAATTTATTACATTTAGTTTTTTCCTAAAAGGGTTTCCTAGGATAAATCTTGTGTTATCTTGTGTATGCTTTTTACATTTTCTATTTATCTTGAATATTCTGTTAAGTATAAATTCTCATTTATTTGTTTATCATTTGAAATCTCTACATATCTAACTTAAAGAAAATAGATAATTTTGTACGGTTTACTAGAAACGTAAAATACATAATAAGTATGTTCTAAATAAAAATCATACATAAGAGAAACAAAACAAAAATATGCAAAAAGAAAGTTAAAAAGAGAACAAACACTTCTTGATACTCTCCAAGCTTAATAAGCTCACAAAACTATTGAAGTTATCTAAGATGATGAGTCTTAAGAGGCTCTCCAAGCTCAAGAATTTGTAAGAGAGATGAAAAATAAGAACACAAGAAGAAAAATAAGAAAGGGAGGTAAAAAAGAACAAGAAGAAATGGAAGTAGAATATGAAGAAAAAAAAGAAGAAGAAAGGAGAATAATAGAAGAAGAAGAATAATAATAAAAATTACCTCCACATGAAGGATTTCCAAACTTTCATTATATCGAGGATATAGATGAAGATAATTATTTTGCTTGACATTTAAGAATGTGAGATTATGTGTAATATAATAAAGTTCCAATCCATAGAGATATAAAAAAATATTTTCCCGAGATCTCTTATTGGTAACTCTCAATTAATAGAAAGAATAGCTTGATGTAGAGATATGGTTTCTATTTTTTATTTATTCGAATTGATTAAAAAAACCAAGTAACATGAAAGACTCCATGATACAAAAATTACATGATACTCTCAATGTTATTGGTAGTTTCTATTATAGTAAATACCTTTTTTGCAATGTGTAGATCTATATTGACTACCTTATTGGGTCTAGAGACAACCAAAAAGTGATAAATCAAAGCAATTGTAAATTCTTAAGTGGTAAATGTACAAGAACTATAACAATATATATGCAAATCAAATTTAAATTATATGATAGTATGAAAGTGAATTGGGCATTGATATGTAGGGATCTTTGAAGAAACAAATTTCTAATGATATAAAATATTTTGTTGTTGATTATTGGAAAACTTATAGTCATGTTTCTTCCAATTCTAAGGACACTTTAAAAACTAAGTTTGGTCTAGGTGGTTTAAAGAAAGAACATCAAATTTTTTTAATATAACATAGAGTGATGTTTATATAAATTTTAGAGAAGACCATTCATACATAAACATCATGCAACACACATTTAAGAATTTAAAGCCACCATATGTAAGGGTAAATACATATGTGAGACATGTTTTTATACTCATATAGAGTCTAATATATACTTTTCAAAAGAAAAATATTTAGGGAGCAAATGAAAGTAGATGTTATACCCTCTCCACATACAAGTCAATTTTTAGCTCTATTATTTGTTAGAAATTGAATGATATAAGTGACTTTAATGCTGATTGTATTAAAGGGGATTGCATAGAATTGGAGTTTTAGAAAATATCCTAGAAGTAGTGTATGATCAATCAGCATACCACAAATTTATGTTCTGAAGAGGTTTGAGTATGAAATTTATATTCAAAATTTATGAAAGCAATCAAGGAAAACTTGCCTAATAGAATATGAAATTCTAGTTTGTGATTTCATGGAAAAATTCTCGAAAATAATATATATATATATATATATATATATATATATATATATATATCATAGACATGGTTCAAGGTGGAAACCTTCACAATTTTGTAAAGCCAATTTTTTTCTTATTGGTTGTATCTTGTTAGTGATTGACTTTACTAAGAGTTATAATTTTAGTGCGAAAAAGAGATACAAAGTTAGTACTATCATTTAGACCAAGTGGATGGTGGGTGTATCTTATAGGCATGTATGAAAATGTGTTGATGGTGGGATTTAAAGTAAAATTAAAAATAAAGTAATTATAAAATATTTTCATATTTATATCGGTGATAACATGAGACCATGGGGGGTTCATTATCTAGGCAATATCCTAGCACGTGAGTTCATATTGAGGTAGTTAAAATTAATAAAATTAAAGTCAATATACCGGTAGACATAAGGGGGTGAAAGGGATTAATTTATTAATATTTTGAATCAGGTATTGGGGGTAGGTTAGAGAGGTGGGCCAAAAGAAAGGGAGGTTTAATTTTAATATAAAACTAAATACCTTAAAATTGAAATTTAAGGAACTAAAATATCTATTTTTGAATAAAGAAATTTCAAAATTTAAGATGGTAGAAATCTGTCAACACAAGTGATATTATTTCACCAAAGTACTTTAAGAAATTGATAAATGATTAAAGATAATGGTAATAAGGTCTTGAATGGCTTGAATCTATCTTTCAAGAGAAAATGATGTTAAAAAATTTGAAATATGATATATTTTTTATTTAATATTAGGGTAGAAATAAAAAGGGGCAAATAAAATTGTTATGGAAAATGGGTAAGTAAGGTACATGGAAAAAATAGGGGATATTTTCATTCTAATAATATAACGGGAGGGGTATTATCTATTGAATATGATAAACAACATTCACAATGTTATTTAAATCATGAGACATGATATATTGATCACTCATGAGAATGAAATTAATGAACATTAGGCGTGGTCATATAGATTGTCTGGTGTGAGGTATATTCATCACATGTATGACAAATAAATTCAAAATACCCATGATGGTAAAAATATTTAAAGTGACTTTGATGGTCAAATTCATGATTCATTGTCTATATCATTAAATACATGGAGATCAAAATTCAAGTGTATGGGAAAACATTACTAGAAAATATGTATATGACTTATGGATTCTCAAATAAATTGAATTAACATTTCTTTTTGAAGATGATGATGTTGAGGGATCTTATTTTTAATCTTGATTATTAAAATATCATAAACAACATTCACAATTTATCTAGATCACTTTGGGGTATATTCATCACATGAAAAATACAACTCAAAATACCGTAACTATTTAAAGTGAGAGGTAATTCAGATTTTGTGATCATTTAAATGGAGATCAAAATTCAAGTGTATGGGAAAACATTTAGAAAATATTTGTGATGATCAAAAAATTTATATTTTCTTTTTGAAGATATGATGAGGATCATATTTTTAATGGTGTAGTTACTAGATTTTTATGATGTATTGTTCATTGTACATGAAATGGTGTACATATTTTTACATATTTTATCACGAGGTAGATAATGAAGAAAAATTTGGCTATTATTTATTGAGATACACAAAAGTGAAGTCAAAGTTACTTGCTAATACATTATAGATGATGATGGAAATTTATATCCTACTAGGTCACTTATTCTTGAGGGTACATACTTGAAGAAAGTAAACATAGAGAGAAATATTTCAATCATTTTTATTGACTATATGAATGTTCTCCAATACAACTAAATTTTCATTGCTACATGTATTCACTTGAATTCAATTTTAACCCATTCTAAGAAACAAAAAATGGAAGCTACATGTGGATGAACACGAGAGGATGTTGGGTATTATTAAGGAAAAATGAGAACTTGATGCCCTTAATTTGTTTTTTACATTTTGAGATACATATCCTTTTTACTATCTATATTGAATCTTCCATCACTTTGGATATTTTGGTGACTCATCTAAAACATATTAATATCTATTAGTGTTTTCAATTATTTATTTAAGATATTTGTAAGTATGATCTTATAATATTTTTGCTTAGCTCATTTTCATAATTTGACAAATGTGTTAGTGATTATTTATACATACTCAAGACTCCATTATGATTTCTTGTGCAATTAACAAACATATGTTCAGAGGTATCCATTCAATATTAATAAAATAACATTTATTATTAACATTATTCTCTTTATGATCCCTTTAAAATTATAATAAATAAACTTGTAAAATTAATAAATTATGTTCAAATAACTTTAAATTGATAATTGTCCCTCATGAGGGGATTTATTTTAAAGATTGTTAGTTCTTCTTGTTATGTTAAGATTTGTAGTTCTCATACTGAAATGGAAGTTTTAGAATAGGTTATGAACATCCATAAAATATAATTGAAATTAGATGTTTTCTAAATGTCATAGTTGTAATTTCCATATCCTTTAGGGGTAGCACTCCTTTATATTTTTCATTTTCTCCATTCCACTCCACATAGCATTTTAGATATGAAACTTATTTAAAATAAAATATAAATAGAATGTGGTTCTAACTCAAAAAAGGAAAGTTGGTGTAACCAATTATGGGTCCATATTCTTAGTTGATCTATAGGCATCAAGAAACTACATACACATAACTAACCTAGGTTTGATTGAGATGTTGTTGATAACATTTATATTTTCCTCAAGTTAGCCAACATAGCCAAGAATGTCACTCATACATCGACACAATGATCAATTCTAAGCGTAATGTTATAAGACACAATCATGTGATTCCAAATTTTGCATATAAATCTACCATGTAACTTGCAACTAAAATATTTAACAAAAGTAAATTCACCATATTGGGAACATAGAAGAGGAACATTTCCTTTTCATATTCATGTAAAAATAATTCGAGTGAAAATAAACACATATAGGAGAGGACGATTAACTATTTATATTCAAAGGATTCCAAAAAAATCTATTTTTCAAAAAATGGCACACAATGTAGAATCATCATATCCATAAGCATGTTTTGTATCTATTTATTTTTATATTGAGATTGGTTAGGTTAGGGATTTTATTTTTACATCCCCTAAATTTGTAGATAATGTGCTTGCTTGGTTGATAGTAGAAAAGAAACTAAAAATACTTTAACACTTCGATTTTAGAGTGAAAGAAGAAAATAAATTGGTTGATGTTAGAAGAAGATATCAACAATGAAAAATCCATCATTTTTCTACACCTAGATACCATGGAAAGCCTATAATTGTTCCATGGAGACACCTTGTTTTTAAATATTTTCCCTACATGTACGCTAATGGCTATTTTATTCACTCAATTTTTAAGGAAAGAAGATGAAGGATACTATTTACATCACTCTAGTGTATTATACAAATCATATAATTGTGTGTTCAAATACACAAGGATGTGCATTCAAATCTTAGGGTTCATTTTAGGGATGTGATTTCTCTTCACCAATGTCTCGATGTTCAATAAAAAAACTACATCCATATTCTTCCCATTAATGATACCATCAAAGGAATAAATATAAATTTATTTTATGCTTATATAAAACACAAGTCTCATTGATATATCATTGAATAATTGATATGCTTCTTTATATTATGAAATGCAAGAAATAGATACAACCACAAGAGTACTATTGTGCAGGTGTTTATCATATTGTCGTGCTTTGTAGATCATCATGTTTGCAACTAAATTTTAGAAGGATAAATTTGTATTTTATATATCTCTATGTATAATCAGGCTTGTGACTAAATTTTGGAAGCCTAATTTTTTAGGCTTTGTAGACCATCATGTTTATGAATAAAGTTTGGTAGATGAAATATTTATTTTACACATCTCCATATATACTTAGGATTATGACTAAATTTTGGAAGCCTAAATTTGTTAGGATTTATAGATCATCATGTTTGCAACTCAAATAAAATATAAAAAAAAATCACCATGTTGAATAAAGTACAAAAATTTCCAATTTGAATACATACAAAAATGTCCATTTAGAATAAGTACAAAAATGCCCATCTCGAATGAGCACAAAAATCATCTAGCATACGTATAAAATATTCATCTCAATGAGTACAAAATATGCCTAAGATAAATACAAAAATACACCATCTCGAACGAGTACCAAAATATCCATCTATAATACGTTAAAAAAATTATATCTTGAATGAACAGAGAAAAGCATCTAGTATAAGTAAAAAAATACATCTCTAGTGAATACAAAATTATGCTTTAGATAAGTACAAAAATATGCATATCGAATAAGTACAAAAATAAACAATCTTAAATGAATACAAAAATATATAGTCTTAAATAAATACATAAATATAGTATCAAATGAACTCGTACAAAAATATGCAATCTTGAATTAGTACAAAACATACCATCTCATATGAACATATACCTACTAGATGTCTCTATGTAGAGAAACAAAATTTATAGTAAAATCCAGTCCATTTGTCCATAATGGAATACTAATTAATCCACCTACTCCGATAGAGACTACTCTTTTCTCACTGTGGCATTGATAAAACCTATGAAATATAATTTCATATATCAATATTACATTTTATATAAAAATTTCAATGCTAAAAAAATTATTAGAATTTAACATGTTATATCTAAATGGATAAAAACTCACCTCAATGCCCTCAATGAGCCAAATGGCGATGGTAAAGTCCTCAACATGTATAATGTTTCAAAAGACATGTAAATATGTGGATACTCTAGGCTAAATTAAAAAAATTAAATTAAAGAAAAATTTAAATATGTCCTATAAATATTTTTAATTTAAACAATATTTCAATATGTCAAATGTAATTACAAGAGACAATGAGCCAAAATATCTTGAAAAATTCTCATAAATGGACCAACATCGTGAATAGGCATAATAAGGTGGGTTTTCCCTAGATCTACAAAAGTGTATTGAGTGTATGGTACTGTTGTATTATCTAGTTCAATACTATGAGTAATATCCTAGTAAAAAACATAACACAATCAATGAAAATGAATATGAATTTTAAAAATTATTTATTATACTCAATAAAAATATTCTTTTTTATGAACATGTAAACATACCCCAAGAACTCTAGGGGAAGAACTAGGTAGTTCCCCAACACATCCCTCAACACAATCTTTAGAATTCCTAGATGAATGATGCCTCACCACATGCCCTTGGATCGATCCAAGCCTACGATCAATAAAACGTGGCTCCTAAGAAATGGGGATGGTATATTCAATAGTAATTAAATATGATGCTCTCATATAATACATAAGTAGCTTATGAGAAACACTATGCAAGACCAATCCATCCTTAATCTCATCTACATCCTCATAATATGGTTTAATGTCCCTCTGTGTATTGTGTTTTGGGAATAAAGTCTTAACATTTTTGTTTGTACAAGTTTAATAATTTCTTTCCAAGAGAGTGCCCCTTTGTCACCACATGGGCTAGTAAAGAGTACAACATGTTCAATTCACCTTATCGTATGGATTATATGCTTCAACATGTTGAATTATGTGTTATAACTCATTTTTTATAACCAACAAATTTTCATGATGAGTAAGCGAAGGATTTTTAAAGACTAATCTAATTTAGTTATTGCATCTTTATATTTTTCGTAAATCCTCTTCATCTCTTGTCTTAGTAGTCATATGTAATAACAAAATAATAATGTTCAATATTATATAAATATTATGATTATTATACAAATTAATACTTTAATTAAAACATTTTATTAAATTAAAATTTTAAAATAATTTTTTATTAAATTTCAATTTAAAATACTTTACAAATTGATGTTTTTAATTAAAAAGTTAGTAAATTCAAATTTAAAATACTTTATTAAATTCAAAAAACTAAAATTTTGTACAAATTGACTTTTTCTATTATACTTTTATTGAATCCAAATTTAAAAAAATTCTTTAGTAAATAAAAAACTAAATTTAGTACAAATTAATTTTTTAAATAAAAATTAATTAAATTTAAATTTAAAATCCTTTACTAAATAAAATACTAAATTTAATATTAAAATTTTAAATATAACTCTAATTTTTTTACTAAATCAAAAAAAAATTATCGGTAAAAATTAGCTTTTAAAATGAAATTAAAACACTAAGACAAAAACTCCAAAAAATATTAAAAACATCATATAAAATAAAATATTTGTTTTTTTAAAATATAAATATGCCACTTATCAATAAACAATGTCAAAATTGATTTTTATAACAATTTAAATGACTTTTGAAAACAATTTTCAAATAAATAATTAATAATAATAAATTGTTATTATTAAATACTAAATATTAACTACATTTAATAACTTCTAAAAATAATAAGATTTAACAATTTTACATTATTATACACTTTCACTTTCCATAAGTATTACTCATAATAAAAATTTATTTGTATTTAAAAAATAGTTTATAATTTACACCTAAGTGTAAAAAATAATCTCACTTCATAGACAATAATTTCTTCAATCTACTTCTTTCGTTCTAATTATAGTGATTTTTTTCAAAACAAAATTTATTCGTAATACAATTTCCCTCAACTATATTGCTTCACATTAAAAACCTACTTTAAAATTTACAAATTAAACTTTAGAGATTTACTTAGTCATGGCCAAATTACGGTTTCGAGGCGCCAGCAAGACGTTACTCGAGCGTGTGCCCCCTCCCACTCGGGACCTACGACCCACTTGTATATGAAACAATTTTAAGCAAGGCAAAGCATACAATCACGATCAGTGCCTCGACCCTCAACCTATGCAGTGCATTTGATTCTTGAAAATAATTAGATTCTCATTCAACTTTCAAGGTAACCGTAAGTTGTACTTGTCAGAATCGTCACGGTTAGTGGTCTATAAGTTATAACTCACATTGCACAAGACAACATCGCGGTGCAGAGAACAACTATTAGTCTATTAGTCTATTGAGTGGGTGAGCAATCGGCAATGGCGATGAGCAATCGGTAGTGGAAGAAACTATAAACATGAATATGGATAGTGGAAGCAGTCAATAGCCACACGGTGGGTGTGTTGAGTGCGTGGGGGCGTAGTACGTGGACAAAGTGGCTCACGTGGGAGTCGGAGATACAACACGGGAGTGACCCGTGGGAGATCTTGTGATATAGCCTGGGAGTGGCCCGTGGGAGATATTGTGATCACCGATACAACCCGGGAGTGGCCCGTGGGGTTGGCCCTTTGAGTCAAGACTTGTCACTTGAGGCAATGAGGCCCGAGGGCTCGGGGGTCGGAGATCCGAGAACTCAAAAGTTCCAATGTGGCTTGTAGATAGTAACACCGTAGCTTTGTAGGTCATTGGACTTGATGCAACCTGCAGGAGAAGTGAACAAAAGTAAAACATGAATAGGGCTAAAGCCTAAGGGGACCACGCTGCCACAAAGGAGACCGAGTCGAGTTTTTAATATTAACCGTTGTTTACAAACTAATAGTTTGTAATTTGAAACTGTTTACAAATTGAGAGAATGAGATTCGTGAACGATGAAATTGAAAGTTGAATTTGAAACTATAGTCTATAATTTGTAAACAACGATTGAGATTCCTCGTTTAATAGCAATTTTTTTTGGTAAAATTTCTTAGTGACTACCTTGTCTCGAGTCACTAACTTGAAAAGTTTTTGAAAATTTTCTGCCCTCCCTTTTGTGCGCCCTAGGCAACTGCCTAGGTTACCTAGGGTAAGACACACCCCCTGGGAAAGACCGGTTCCACAAGGTCTCATGTCACAACCTATAGGGTCATGGTATTGAGCCGGAAACTCCTACCACGAATATTGACTGGATTGTGGTCTCTAGACCCATTTGAAGACAAGGACTCGGGGATTTCCATAGAGCTTGAAGAAGATATAAGGAAATTTAGCAGAGTCAAACTTTCAGGACATGACGACAAAAGTGGAAAGAGGAAGGACGGTTTGAGGAGATGAGGAAATAGAGATGAAAGCCGGAATGATTATGGCCTCCGCGTGAGTTCTCTAGTGCCGCCATCGGGGCCAAATTAAAGTTTCGAGTGCCATAGATAGTACTCGGAGTGTGTGCCCCCTCCCTCGGGACCTAAGACCCACCGTATATGAAACAATTTTAAGCAAGGCAAAGCATACAATTGCGATCGAGTGCCTCGGCCCTCAACCTATGTAGTGCATTTAATTCTTGAAAATAATTAGATTCTCATTCAACTTTCAAGGTAACCATAAGTTGTACTTGTAACCGTCTAGTTAGTGGTCTGTAAGTTGTAACTCACATTGCACGCATACAACAGGCGTAGGTGCCAGGGAACAACTATTAGTCTTTTAGTCTATTGAGTGGGTGAATTCAGAATGATTTCCAAGTTCCAAGAATCCAATTAGTAATGGTAGTGAGCAGTCGGCAGTGGAAGAAACTATAAACATGAATGTGGATAGTGGAACAGCCAACAATACACAAAGGACTCGTGTTGAGTGCCGATGGGAATGTAGTCTATGGACAAAGTGGCCTATAGGAGTCTAGAGATACACTGGGAGTGACCGTGGGAGATCTTGTGATCTGCACAGGAGTGGCCCGTGGGAGATACTTTGTGATCATTGATATAGCACTCGGGAGTGACCCGTGGGGTTGGCCCTTTGAGTCTTTGACTTGTCACTTGAGGCAATGAGGCCCGAGAGCTTAGGGGAGTCTAGAGATCCGAGAACTCATAATTTCCAATGTGGATTGTAGATAGAAAGATCGTAGGCTTGAGGTCACCTGGACTCGATGCAACCTACGGGAGAAGTGAACAAAAGTAAAACATGAATAGGGCTAAAGCCTAAGGGGACCACGCTGCCACAAAGGAGACCGAGTTAGAGTTTTTATATTAATCATTGTTTACAAATTAATAGTACGTAATTTGAAACTATTTACAAATTGAGAGAATGAGATTCGTGAACAATGAAACCTGATAGTTGAATTTGAAACTATAGTCGTAATTTGTAAACAACGATTGAGATTCCTTGTTTAATAGCAATTGTTTTGGTAAAATTTCTTAGTGACTACCTTGTCTCGAGTTGCTAACGTGGAATTTTTTTGAAAATGTGGTGCCCTTCCTTTTGTGCACCCTAGAGCCGCCTAGGTTGCCTAGGGTAAGACACGCCCGGGAAGACCGGTTCACAAGGTCTCATGTCACAACCTAGAGGGTCATGGTATTGAGCCGGAAACTCCTACCATGAATATTGACTGGATTGTGGTCTCTAGCCCCGTTTAACGACAAGGACTCAGGGATTTCCATAGAGCTTGAAGAAGATATAAGGAAATTTAGCAGAGTCAAACTTTCAGGACATGATGACAAAATTGGAAAGATGAAGGACGGTTTGAGGAGATGAGGAAATAGAGATGAAAGTTGGAATGATTATGGCCGCCACGTAAGTTCTCTAGTGCCGCAATCGAGGCCAAATTAAGGTTTCTGAGTGCCCTAGGCAATACGCGGAGCATGTGCCCCCTCCCACTTGGGACCTAAGACCCACTGTATATGAAACAATTTTAAGCAAGGCAAAGCATACAATCACGATCGTGCCTCGACCCTTAACCAATGCAGAGCATTTGATTCTTGAAAATAATTAGATTCTCATTCAACTTTCAAGGTAACCGTAAGTTGTACTTATAGAATCGCAAGTTAGTGGTATGTAATTTGTAACTCACCGCGCACAAGACAACATCGCGGTGCCAGGGAACAACTATTAGTGCATTGAGTGGGTCAATTCGGAGAATGATTTCCAAGTTCCAAGAATCCAATTGGAAATGGCAATGAGCAATCAGCAGTGGAAGAAAGCGTAAACATGAATATGGATAGTGGAATGCCAAAAGCCACACAATGGACGGTGTTGAGTGCCGGTGGGATCGTAGTCTATGGACAAAGTGGCCTGGGAGTCTAGAGATACGGCACTGGGAGTGACCCGTGGGAGATCTTTGTGATATAGCCTAGGAGTGGCCCGTGGGAGATCGTGATCACCGATACAACCCGGGAGTGGCCCGTGGGGTTGGCCCTTTGAGTCTTAGACTTGTCACTTGAGGCAATGAGGCCGAGGGCTCGGGGAGTCTAGAGATCCGAGAACTCATAAGTTCCAATGTGGCTTGTAGATAGTAACACCAGCTTTGTAGGTCGCTGGACTTGATGCAACCTGCAAGAGAAGTGAACGAAAGTTAAACATGAATAGGGCTAAAGCCTAAGGGGACCACGCTACCACAAAGGAGATTGAGTCAGAGTTTTTTATATTAATCATTGTTTACAAATTAATAGTTTGTAATTTTAAACTGTTTACAAATTGGGAGAATGAGATTTGTGAATGGTGAAATTGAAATTTGAATTTGAAACTATAGTCGTAATTTGTAAACAACGATTGAGATTCCTTGTTTAATAGCAATTGTTTTTGGTAAAATTTCTTAGTTGACTACCTTATCGAGCCGCTAACCTAGAAAAGTTTTTTTAAAATTTGGTGCCCTCCTTTTTGCACCCTAGAAGCGCCTAGGTTACCTAGCGTAAGACACGCCCTTGGGAAGACTAGTTCCACAAGGTCTCATGTCACAACCTAGAGGGTCATGGTTTTGAGTCGGAAACTCCTACCATGAATATTGACTGGATTGTGGTCTCTAGCCCCGTTTAATGACAAGGACTCGGGAATTTCCATAGAGCTTGAAGAAGATATAAGGAAATTTAGCGAGTCAAATTTTTAGGACATGACGACAAAATTGGAAAGAGGAAGGACAATTTGAGGAGATGAGGAAATAGAGATGAAATCCGGAATGATTATGGCCGCCACATAAGTTCTCTAGTGCCGCCATGGGGCCAAATTAAAGTTTCTAAGTGCCGTAGGTAGTACTCGAGTGTGTGCCCCCTCCCACGCGAGACCTAAGACCCACCTGTATATGAAACAATTTTAAGCAAGGCAAAGCATATAATCACGATTAGTGCCTCGGCCCTCAACCTATGTAGTGCATTTAATTCTTGAAAATAATTAGATTCTCATTCAACTTTCAAGGGAACCATAAGTTGTACTTGTAAGCTATCTGGTTAGTGAGTGCGTAAGTTATAACTCACTACACGATCTGTTGCAAGAGCAGTGCGTGAGGAACAACTATTAGTCTATTAGTCTATTGAGTGGGTGAATTTAGAATGATTTCCAAGTTCCAAGAATCCAATTGGTAATGGTAATGAGCAATCGACAATGGAAGAAAGCGTAAATGTGAATGTGGATAGTGGAGCGATCAGCCAACATGATCACACAAGTGGATTGTGTTGAGTGCCGGTGGGACCGTAGTCTATGGACGGTGGCCTATGGGAGTCTCGGAGATATAGCACGGGAGTGACTGTGGAAGATCTTGTGATACACCACAGGAGTGGCCCGTGGGAGATCTTTGTGATCACCGATATAGCACTCGGGAGTGACCCATGGGGTTGGCCCTTTGAGTCTTTGACTTATCACTTAACGAAATGAGGCACGAGGGCTCGGGGAGTCTAGAGATCCAAGAACTCATAATTTCCAATGTGGCTTGTAGATAGTAACACCTTTGTAGCCTATAGGTATTTGCTGGACTTGATGTAACTGCAGGAGAAGTGAATGAAAGTAAAACATGAACGGGGCTAAAGCCTAAGGGGACCACGCTACCACAAAGGAGACCGAGTCGGAGTTTTTATATTAATCATTGTTTACAAATTAATAGTTTGTAATTTGAAACTATTTACAAATTGCGAGAATGAGATTTGTGAATGATGAAATTGAAAGTTGAATTTGAAACTATAGTCCTGTAATTTGTAAACAATGATTGAGATTCCTCATTTAATAGCAATTGTTTTTGGTAAAATTTCTTGGTGACTACCTTGTCTCGAGCCACTAACCTAGAAAAGTTTTTTTGAAATTTGGTGCCCTCCCTTTTTACGCCTAGGAAACTTCCTAGGTTACCTAGCGTAAGACACGCCCCTGGGGAAGACCGGTTCCACAAGGTCTCATGTCACAACCTAGAGGGTCATGGTATTGAGTCGGAAACTCCTACCATGAATATTGACTGGATTGTGGTCTCTAGCCTGTTTAACGACAAGGACTCAAGGATTTCCATAGAGCTTCAAGAAGATATAAGGAAATTTAGCAGAGTCAAACTTTCGAGGACATGACGACAAAATTGGAAAGATTAAGGACGATTTGAGGAGATGAGGAAATAGAGATGAAAGTTGGAATGATTATGGCCACCACGTAAGTTCTCTAGTGCCACCATCGGGGCCGAATTAAGGTTTCGAGTGCCCTAGGTAGTACTCGGAGTGTGTTCCCCCTCCCACTTGGGACCTAAGACCCACATGTATATGAAACAATTTTAAGCAAGGCAAAGCATACAATCATGATCATTGCCTCGACCCTTAACCTATGCAAAGTGCATTTGATTCTTGAAAATAATTTGATTCTCATTCAACTTTTAAGGTAAGCTGTACGTACCCAAAATTGTATGTCGCACCACCGGAAAGATGTTACAAAAGCCCCAATGATGATACAGGTCTCCTCGCAAGGTGTTCGGAATCCAGAAAGCCCATTAAACATGCGTTAACATCCCGCATGCCTCGCTTTGCCCCCGCGCCCTTTGTTTTTCCCTTTCTTTCCTCTTTCTTTGGCTTCTTGGCCTTCAGTGACGAAACCGCCGCCCTGCAGGGCGGCGGTCTCGTGACCGCCGCCCTGAACAGGGAGGCGGTCCTGTAACCGCCGCCCTGCTCAGAGCGGCGGTCCTGTGCGCGTTTTCCAGAACGCTCTTTTGACGCGACCCGCGTGAAATATCACGATTTACCAACTTTTCTTTGCCGACTTAAGCTTGTATTTATGTTTTTGCCGACTGAACAGTGATTTATCTTTGTTTAATAGTGGGAGAGTTCAATTTGAACTTGCCTTCTGGTGTTTGCAAATGCTATAAATATGTAGCTTGTGCTGAGGCAAAAGGCCACCCATTTCCTTGTTAGAGTTTTCTGTTTTTCAGTGGTTTGGTCTGTTAGCTTGCTTAGGATTGATAGTATAGTTCATTACATGTTTAGATAGTATTGTTCAGCTGTTGGTAAGCCACATACCCATCTTGTGTGCTGTTGTTTCACCCATGGTCTGGTTTGTTTTGGTCTTGGTTCTTTGGTCTGGAGTCTTCATTCTTGAGCTTTAGTCTTCAATACTCAGTCCTAGATTTATTTTATGAATCATTTTATTTTAGCATGGATTAGAATTCTGAGTATTTAGTTATGCCTCACTGTACACCGACAACGATCCTGCTTAGGAATCGTATATAGGTAAAGCTCGCATTCTCTTGTGCCATCCCTCTCCTACTTGTACTTCATTGTATTTCTCTGGAAAGCTGCTATTATTCATTGTTTGGGTACTACTTTGTTTATCATTTTGTTTTATCATTGCTGCAACAACCCTGCTAGGAATCGCATAGGCCAAGCCAGTTCACTTGCGCCATCCCTCTCCTACTTGTGCTTTGTGCCATTTTACTTCAAAGTAATTGTCATCCCAGTTCCTTCTCTTGCTGATGTTGCCATACTCCTACTCTTTCTGGATTCACGTGAACATGCAAGAATGAAGAGATCACTCTGAGGGGACAAGCTACAACACAACTAGATTTGCCTCTGCTCAGTAAACTCCAGGTTTAAATCGTCAAAGTTATTATCAAATAGAGTAGTGAATCATTTTATTTCAGTTAAGCTCGCTTTCAATATTGCCAGGGAAGCTGTGGGGAATAATAGTTTCTGAGAAACTATGATTTGTTCCTCACTTCTGAGGTAGGATTGAAGGTTTTCAATTAAGTTAATTAGTTGTCTTTTATTTAGATTCACACATCTGCACAGGTGAACAACCACACCGGGTTATCTCACTTATTTAGTTTTAGTATAAAAGTAGTTTAATTGTTTCTTGTAATTATAATGTTTCAATCATATATTTTGTTTAGATTAGTTTCCCTTTGGTAGTAGTATAAAATGTTATTTTCAGTTTAAGTTAATTTGGAGATTCCATAACTAGATTAAACGCTTAAATTCTAGTTAGGAGGGTAAATCACTAGGGAATTTATGCTACCCGCTCATAGCCTCTAAATCTCCCCTTTTTCAGTTTAGCTACCAGGAGATCAAACTACCAGATCTTAGTCACTGATCCTCCCATGGTTAGCCATAAGAAAGTTGCTTGCCGATTCTCATCCTCACTTGTAGCTTTTCTATCATAGAAAATTGACCATAATCCCGGATGTGACTTCATCTAAGTCACCCGCATTTCAAACCACCGGATGTCTCGGCACGACCTTGGGAGGTCGGGTACGGGGAAGGTCACTTGTCGATTATCATCCTCGCATGTCACTTTCCCATCGTACAAGAACCGTAAGTTGTACTTGTAACCGTCTGGTTAGTGGTCCGTAAGTTGTAACTCACCTTTGCTGCAGCAGACAACATCACAGTGCGAGGAACAACTATTAGTCTATTAGTCTATTGAGTGGGTGAGCAATCGCAATGACAATGAGCAATCGGCGTGGAAGAAAGCGTAAACATGAATATGGATAGTGGAGCAGTCAATAGCCACACAATGGTGTGTTGAGTGCGGTGGGACTATAGTACGTGGACAAAGTGGCTCGTGGGAGTCTGGAGATATAGCACGGGAGTGACCCATGGGAGATATTGTGATACTGCACGGGAGTGGCCCGTGGGAGATACTGTGATCACCGATACAACACGGGAGTGGCCCGTGGGGTTGGCCCTTTGAGTCTTAGACTTGTCACTTGAGGCAATGAGGCTCGAGGGCTCGGGGGAGTCTGGAGATTTGAGAACTCATAAGTTCCAATGTGGCTTGTAGATAGTAACACCGTAGCTTTGTAGGTTCTTTGGACTCGATGCAACTTGCGCAGGAGAAGTGAACGAAAGTAAAACATGAATAGGGCTAAACCCTAATGGGACCACTGTCCACAAAGGAGACCGAGTCGGAGTTTTTTATATTAATCGTTGTTTACAAATTGAGAGAATGAGATTCATGAACGATGAAATTGAAAGTTGAATTTGAAACTATAGTCTGTAATTTGTAAACAATGATTGAGATTCCTCGTTTAATAGCAATTTTTTTGGTAAAATTTCTTAGTTGACTACCTCATCCGAAGTCACTAACTTCAAATTTCTTTTGAAAATTTGGTGCCATCGCTTTTGTGTGCCCTAGGCAACTACCTAGGTTACCTAGGGTAAGACACACCACTGGGAAAGAACTAGTTCCACAAGGTCTCATATCACAACCTATAGGGTCATGGTATTGAGCCGGAAACTCCTACCATGAATATTGTTGTATTGTGGTCTCTAGACCCGTTTGAAGACAAGGACTCGGGGATTTTCATAGAGCTTGAAGAAGATATAAGGAAATTTAGCAGAGTCAAACTTTAAGGACATGACGACAAAATTGGAAAGAGGAAGTACGGTTTGAGGAGATGAGGAATTAGAGATGAAATCCGGAATGATTATGGCTGCCACGTAAGTTCTCTAGTGCTGCCATTAGGGCCAAATTAAAGTTTCGAGTGTCGTAGGTAGTACTCGGAGTGTGTTCCCCCTCCCACTCGGGACCTAAGACCCACCTCGTATATGAAACAATTTTAAGCAAGGCAAAGCATACAATCGTGATCGATTGCCTCGGCCCTTAACCTATGTAGTGCATTTAATTCTTGAAAATAATTAGATTCTCATTCAACTTTCAAGGTAACCATAAGTTGTACTTGTAACCGTCAAGTTAGTGGTCCGTAAGTTGTAATCTCACCTTTGCCAAGACAAGCAAAGCAGTGCCAGGTGCAGGAACAACTATTAGTCTATTAGTCTATTGAGTGGGTGAATTGAGAATGATTTCCAAGTTGCCAAGAATCCAATTGGTAATGGTAATGAGCAATCGATAATGGAAGAAACTTTAAACATGAATGTGGATAGTGGAATAGTCATGATCACACAAAGTGGACTATGTTGAGTGCAGTGGGACCGTAGTCTATGGACAGTGGCCTATGGGAGTCGGAGATATAGCACTGGGAGTGACCCATGGGAGATATTGTGATACTGCACTGGGAGTAGCCCGTGGGAGATCTTGTGATCAACGTACTGACCTAGGAGTGGCCCGTGGGGTTGGCCCTTTGATTATTTGACTTGTCACTTGAGGCAATGAGGCTCGAGGGCTCGGGAGTCTAGAGATCCAAGAACTCATAAGTTCCAATGTGGATTGTAGATAGTAGCCTTGTAGCTTGTAGGTCGCTGGACTCGATGCAACCTACGGGAGAAGTGAACAAAAGTAAAACATGAATAGGGCTAAAGCCTAAGGGGACCACTGCCACAAAGGAGACCGAGTTAGAGTTTTTATATTAATTGTTATTTACAAATTAATAGTCTTTAATTTGAAATTTACAAATTGAGAGAATGAGATTAAGTGAACAATGAAACCTGATAGTTGAATTTGAAACTATAGTATGTAATTTATAAACAACGATTGAGATTCCTCGTTTAATAGCAATTGTTTTTGGTAAAATTTCTTAGTGATTACCTTGTGCGAGCCGCTAACCCGGAAATTTTTTTGAAAATTTGGTGCCCTCCCTTTTATGTTCCCTAGAAACTGCTGCTAGGTTACCTAGGTAAGACACGCCCAGGGAAGACCGGTTCCACAAGGTCTCATATCACAACCTAGAGGGTCATGGTATTAAGCCGGAAACTCCTACCATGAATATTGATTTGAATTGTGGTCTCTAGCCCCATTTAATGACAAGGACTCGGTGATATCCATAGAGCTTGAAGAATATATAAGGAAATTTAGCAAAGTCAAACTTTCGGGACATGCCGACAAAATTGGAAAGACGAAGGATGGTTTGAGGCGACGAGGAAATAGAGATGAATGCTTTGGAATGATTATGGCTGCCACGTAAGTTCTCTAGTTACGCCATCGGGGCCAAATTAAGGTTTCGAGTGCCCCAGCGTGACTCGGAGCGTGAACCCCCTCCCACTTGGGACCTAAAACCCACCTATATATGAAACAATTTTAAGCAAGGAAAAGCATACAATTGCAATCGGTGCCTCGGCCCTCAACCTATGCGGTGCATTTAATTCTTGAAAATAATTAGATTCTCATTCAACTTTCAAGGTAATCGTAAGTTATACTTATAACCGTTTGGTTAGTGGTCCGTGAGTTATAACTCACACTACACAAGATCTGCAAGTGCCAGGGAACAACTATTAGTATATTAGTCTATTAAGTGGGTGAATTTAGAATGATTTCCAAGTTCCAAGAATCTAATTGGTAATGGCAATGAGCAATCGGCAGTGGAAGAAACTGTAAACATGAATGTGGAGAGTGGAAGCAGTCAACAGTCACACACTGATGGACTATGTTGAGTGCCGGTGGGAGGCTGTAGTCCGTGGACAAAGTGGCACTGTGGGAGTCTAGAGATACGAGAATGGGAGTAACCCATGGGAGATCCGCGATACACTGGGAGTGGCCCGTGGGGTTGGTACTTTGAGTCTTTGACTTGTCACTTGAGGCAATGAGGCCCGAGGGCTTAGGGGATTCGGAGATCCGAGAACTCGAAGTTCCAATTAGGCTTGTAGATAGTAGCATTGTAGCCTATAGGTCACCGGACTCGATGCATCTTGTAGGAGAAGTGAACAAAAGTAAAACATGAATAGGGCTAAAGCCTAAGGGGACCACACTTCCAAAGAGGAGACCGAGTTAGAGTTTTTATAGTAATCATTGTTTACAAATTAATAGTCTGTAATTTGAAACTGTTTACAAATTGAGAGAATGAGATTCGTGAACGGTGAAACTAAAAGTTGAATTTGAAACTATAGTCTGTAATTTGTAAACAATGGTTGAGATTCCTCATTTAATAGCAATTTTTAGTAAAATTTCTTAGTGGACTAAGCGCCTAGGTTGCCTAGGGTAAGACACGCCCTATACTTAGTATGTAAAGCTCGCTTATACATTATATGCAATGACCTTGGGCAACATATGTAAAACCTAACATAAAAATTTTAAATAACTAAATTTACTAAGTTTATGTTTATGGTAAAATGAACCCTTTTATGTTATGGTAAAATGAAGCCTTTACTACAAAATTCGAATCACCAAATTTATCATGTTTTTGGTTCAGATTAAAATAATCCCTTTACTATTTATGTTTCAATAAAAATGAACTTTGTGCATAGTTAAGTGGATTATGTCTCTTTTATGATTAAATGATCTTCATACTTTTTCATAGTTTTATAAAACATCCACAACATAACTATGTAAATATTTACTATTTAATTCTATTAAAGATCAAACTAATTAATGATATATACAAATATAAAAAGATCCAATTCATTCAACCATGAAAAGACAGAAATGTCATCACATAAAATGCATACGGTGGATTTTCATATGTAATTCCCACAAAGATCTAATGCCCTCCAAAAACACGAAGATCAATTCCAACACTAACCCACCAACACACACCAACATTGCCCAACACCCAAAATAGAAAATTCATTTACCAATGCAAAGAGAGACACTTAATTCATCTTAATAATTTTCATTTAAAAATTAATATAATAAATATGTGATTTAAATTAAAAAACAACATTAAATTTACCATTAACAAAAAAGGTCTTCTAATCAAAAGCACTTTGCAGAATTTACCTATTTACATTATGTCTCTATACAACATTCTTGTTGTTTTTAGGGACAAAATTGAAAGGATTCAGAAGCACTTTTTTATGGTAGGGAATGAAGGAAAGATTCAAATATCACTTGGTGGCATGGGATCAAGTATGTACACCTAAAAGAATAGGTGGGCTAGGCATAAAGGATATCAGAAAAATGAATATGGCCTTAATTACAAAAATGGGTTGGAGAATGCTTACTGAGGAGCAACCTTGGATTGATTTAATTAAGGCCAAATATCTAGCTCAGCAAAAAGTAACTTCTTTCCTTTATGATGATCAGCTACCTCAAGGTTCTATTTTTTGGAATAATTTGATACAAATAAGGGATTTCATCAATCAAGGTTGTAAATGGAAAGTGGGAAATGGCAGGGATATTCAATTTTGGAGTGATAACTAGAATAGCTTTAGTTTAAATGATAAATTTGGTTATGTCAAAGATATTTTAGAACACAAGTATGGAACTAAAGTCAAAGACTACATTGAAATGGAGGGTAACAGAAAAAGATGGAAGCAACTTAAGGTGGAGAGGAATGATCTAAATTTCATAATATCCTCACTTCAAGAGTAGCTAGATAACATACCCCGAATCAAATTGATGTCAAGGATGAACTTTTTGGAACAACTCATGTGATGGAGAATACACTGTCAAATCAGGATACAATTCCTATTTTGAAAACATCCATTGTGATTTCAAATGGAGTAGGATTTGGATGCCTGAACTAACTCCCAAAGTAAATTTATTTTTTGGCTTGTTCTTAGAGGAAGAATCCTAAACGATACCCTAATCAAGAGATGATTTATAATTCCAAACATGTGTTGCATATACAGAAAAGAGGTGAAGGACATCAAGCATTTTTTTTATATTGTGAGTTTGCTTCAAAGATATGGAGTTATGCTTTCTCAAATTTCAATGTTTGTTGGACAGTGCAAAGGAATTTCTTCAAACTTGGATATAGTGGGATCCTCCTTATAATCATTGTATTGTTAGGATATTATGGAAATTGGTTATGCCCCATATTATATGGAGGATTTGGAAAGACATAAATGACATAATATTTAGAAACAACAGACAGACATGTAAGACAAGCTTTACTAAGATTGGTAATGCAGTTAAAGATAATATTGAAAGATTTAAACCACCCAAGAACAAGAAATATCCTAAAGATGAAGAGTTTATACTTTCAAATTGGAAGATTGACATTGAAAATGTCTAGAAACGGAGAACTCCAACCATTGAGATCTTCAATTCATTGGATCCCTCCTCCTAATTCTTGGTATAAACTCAATTTTGATGGAGCCTCTAAAGGAAACCTAGGGGTAGCTGCTGGTGGAGGAATAATTTAGGATCATAAAGGTCTTATCTTTGGTAGAATGGGAAAACCGACCAATCACTATCGTTGAAGCTTTATCATATTTATTGGGTCTAAGACTTGCTTAAGGATTGCAACATTCAGAACATTATTATTGAAGGGGATTCCTTGAATGTTATAAATCATCTTAATCAGATGCATCCTCCAAGTTGGACTATTAAATATTTCATTCAGGAATCTATTAATATATGCCACACCTTCAAAAGTATTAAAATTGGCCATACATATAGAGAGGGCAACAGGGTGGTAGACACCTTAGCTAATTATGGTACCAATAATAACTTCATCACTTAGAATAATGAGAAAAACATCCCTATTGAAGTATATAATTCTATTACCAAGGATAAATATGAGCATCTACATCTTATGTAGAATCACTAATGATATTTCATGGGATTTAATGGAAAATAAAGTTAGCACATGTGAGAGGAGTAATTATATTTATAGTCATCAAAATTCACATGCTCCTCGGACTTGCAGTTGGATGATTAAAAATCGGTCTAGGAAAGAAAAAAACAACTTATTTATGGGTGGTTTTAAGCAGGATAATCGCAAAAATTGTAGAGGAAGGAAAATGGGGGGAGCTCCATGTCAATTAGAGCCCAACTATGATCCCACTTGGAAGGATAATGTTGAGCTATGGAATTATCTTCAAATGGGGGTGTCACTAGTTTTATTGAGAAAATACAAGGTCACGACCAGAACATTTCAGTGTGTTTTGCTATGGATTGGAAAGAAAGGAAGGTTAGGTATGGAGGAAAAAGAGTGTTGGTGAATGAGGAGCTCATTTTCAAGGTTACAGATCTAGCTTTGGATGGAACCAGGTTTTTCAAAAGGGTAGACAAAAATGTTGAAGCGAAGAAGTTTGTTAAAACAGGGAGGAGCTCCTCTTTGTTACAACTGACATTAAGGTAAGTTCCATACTGGAACCCTTTGATGAAATTACCAGAATGATGGTCCATTTTATCTCCCTTGAAGGTCGGTACATCACTATCCCCATAAAACACTTGATATTTCTTAATCATTTTAGGAGAAATTTTGTTGTTTGCTTCCCGCACTATCTCTTGAATTCAATGGAGTGTTCCATTCTTGAATTTCAAAAGTGTACTAGGGCCATTCCCCTCCACCAGGGGCTCATCTTTCTCCTTCACAGGAATTACCTCATCAATTTTCTTTCCATTCATGTTACCCTGCGGTGCCCGACCATTCCCATTCACAATATTCCCACTGTTAACCCGACCACCATTCCTAGTCTCAGAAATGTCAAGACTAAGAACCCTTCATTCTCTAAAGTGGCCCCATCTCCCTCTGGCCGTGTCCTTAGGAGCGAAAGGATATGGAAATAGCTCACAATATTTTACACATCAGTAATGCAAGGCAAGATAATGTTACTCAACAAGAGAGGGAAAATATTCTCCTCAGAATGGAAATGCTGGAAAATGAGGTGGAAAGTATTAAAAATATTTGCATCAGTTAAAAAATAAAAAGGGGAAAAGAAAGATGAATGAGGATGTTAGTATTGGGACAGATCAGACTGATGAAATATACAAGAAATTGAACTCCCTGGATAATAGACTTGGGAAATCTAAGGATAGACACGATCACAATATGGCCATATTCAAAGCTATATGTGATTTTCTTGATCAATAGGTCAAAAGCATCACTATGCTGAGTGGAGTCCCGAGGACATTTGGGGTACAGAAAAGGAAAGAAACTAGGTCATCTCATAGCTGAATGTAAATGAACCCATGCATGTCACCACTCTAACATGATTTAGCTCTCTGCAGACGATCAAATCAATAATTAATAGGGATTCAAATAAATAACACCTTCCGGGAAGGTGGATGCGTTAAAGTAGCTATTGTGTTGCTGATAGTATGTTTTTTTATGTTGTTTAGTTATAGTTTAATCCATGTCTTGCTTTTTCTTAGTAGCTTCTCTTTTGACTACTATTGGACTTATTGTAATATCTGGATTCAGATCCTTTTTTGCTACTTTTTCATGTTTATCATTTGGCTATTGATCCTCTTTTGTAATAGGGTATAGTCCCTTTAAAACTATTTTCCATTCATAAAAAAACCAAAAAGGTTAATTTTACCTTTAATAGACAAAGGATTTGTCTCACCAATGATAGAATAAGGTTTTTTGACCAAAGCATGCTTTGAATATATTAGACACACATGAAAAATTACCTCCACTTGCATAAAACTCATGCCATTTACACAAAAAAAAGTTCCTCATTAATTGAAAAATGTGTCATTTTATAATTGATAAAATAAGGGTTCATTACTGAGAATTTACAAAATAAATGCTTGCTTTACCAAAAATAGAAAAGGGTTAGCTTTACCAGAAATAGAAAAGTGTTAGCTTTACCCTTATTTTATTTTACTAGAACTAGAGAACTATGTTTTATTTATGTTAAAATAAAATATTATTACTCGTTTATTGTAAAAAAACCTTATTTTGTTTAACCAAAAACAAAAAGGGTTTATTTTGTCAAAAATCGAAAAGGGTGTGTTTAAACACTAATAGAAAAGGGTTTGTTTTAATAGTTCTATACAAATGTTTAATTAAATAGAAGCAAAAGGTTTCATTTTAATTTAAATAGAAATAGAAAAATATTGATTCTTAACTAAAACAAAAACAAAAACAAAAAATGGTTCATTTTAGTTGAAATAGAAATAAAAACAAAAAATTGTTCATTTTAACAAAAATGGAAAAGGGTTCATTTAAACTAAAACAAAAATAGAAAAGGTTTCATTTTACACAAATAGAAACATAAATGGTTAATTTTAATATAAACCAAAACATAAAAGGTTTCATTTTAACTAAAATAGATGAGGGTTGATTTTAATAGAAGCAAATGAAAGGAATGATAAGAAGATTGTTCTAAGCCACAATCTCATATGATAATATCACACCACAATAGATTTTCAAAATAGAAGATCTAAAATACCATATATGTAAATCCATCATAATCCATAATGCTCAATAAATTACAATACAATTACTTGAATTAATCAATAAGAAAGATGTAGATATAGAAGGAGAGAAGTGTAACTACTACCTAAATCAGTGGTGAAGAAGTTCCACTAATTGATACTAGTAGTTAAGTTAACTCCACAAGACTAGTAAGATTACTCCACATAACTGAGAAGCTAACTCAACACAACTAGTACACCTAAACAAGCTAACCCAACAAGTTTAGGGATAACACAAATGTAAGAATTATCCTAATAAGTATATAAAAGGATAAATAATAACCTACACTAACACCCCCTGTAAGCATAGCTTAGGTGGGTAGAAAATAAGTTGGGTCCCAAAAACAAGGCCTGATGAGGTACCCAAGTATAATAACTAGGAAAAATGGACACTGCAAGGTACCCAAAACTAGTAATAACAAAGTAGAGATAGATATCCCATTGCAAGATATCCCAAGAATCTCAGATCCAAAATTGTATAATGATGAAGAATTTTTGTGTGTACTGTAGTGCGAATCCACTTCTCGATCATAGAACTCAAAAACAATGATGACACTAGGGTTCACTAGAATAGCTCCATACAAGGAGACTATTAATGGAGTGATGTTGAAAGTGAAAAAAACATCAAACATAATTTTATCAGCTGCTACAAATAGGTGTGCCATGATCCAAGAATAATAACCAAGGTAACAAGTCAAGACCACAAAATATAAATAAATTGGAGTGCCACGATCCAAGAAAATCTAAGGTAATAAGGCAAGGACACAAACCTAAAAAGCAAGATCAACTACTAAAAATAGGTGTGTCACTATCCAAGAATAATTACCAAGGCAACACGATAAGGACATGAGATCTAAATAAATAGGAGTGTCATGATCTAAGAAAATTCAAGGTAACAAGGTAAGGACACGAAACCCAAAGAAGAGGTATGAACATGTAACAAGGCAACGACATAAAACTCGAAGAAGCAATAACAATGACATACCCTTCTATAGTGATGAATGGGTAGAGTGACACCACATATCTATATGAGTTACCAAAATAAACTACTCAAACACTGAATAACAAACTAACACTAGGCTTCACGAATAGCTCCCCCATAAGAGAGAGTATCAACATGCCAAAAAAGTGTAAAAATATAGGTCTAAAATATCTCAACAAACAAGAGAGATATAAATGTTAGCACTTTATAATTGAGTGCATGTTTGAATTTTTTTCATTTTTTAGTTTCTTTCTTAAAATAAAATGATCTATAAGGATCCAGAAAAACACACCACTTCATCAGTTCCATCAACACTAAGAAGGAGAATTGAAGAAAATGAAGAAAATGAGGTAAATGGAGGTTAGAAAGAAGCGCCACTATATGCAAAGTGGTGGTTGCAAAACCACCGCCCTATAAGGAAGTGGTCATGTAACCACCACTTAGGCGCAAGAAATTGTCTTAAAACTACCGGTCTACTCGGGCGGTGGTTTGGTTTTACTTCTGAATAGAAAATAAGAATGGAGCATGAATGGACGTAAATTTGAAGAACCCAACTGTGTCTCTTCCCTTTCATTCCCTTTCACATCCTCCAGTATAGGAGATGATATGGGAAGGCATATAAATGTATGAAAGGAGCAAGAGAATTGATCATTCGAAGATCCAGAGAGATTGAGAAGTAAATTATTAATATGAGATAAAGTGAGCAGAGATTCTTTAGTGCTGGAGTGGAATTGTAGGAGCAAGGTGTAAGAAAACAAAGAAAGCAAGTAATTGGAGAGAATTTTTACATTGTTTCTTCTTTTCATACTTATTGTAATCTATAAAATTTGATTAATTGGCCAATACAAGTGGGAAGAACTAGCATTTGTCCTTCCTGACTGGCTTTCCCTCACTGGGGGTTTCTAGGATAAAAATTCTTGTGTTGTGTGTAGAATTATTTAGCATTTCTTGACAATTATATCCTAAACACTAGTTAATGAGTCACTAAAGCTCTAATCTTCAAGAAAATCTATCATTTTCCAAATTTGAAAGTAGAACAACATAATTGTGTGATTCGTAGAGGTCCAAAGTAGAAGTTTACGGATCATTTTGGTATTAGAGCTTAATTATATATCTAGGAATGTGGTATTCGATTATTTCTTGTGATTTTTATGACAATGAAAAGGTCTAAAGGTGAAGAATTTTTACCTTATGAGCCAAATATTTCTACGAAGAAATGGAAATAGAGAATTCAAGCTCAAATGGAAGAAGAGAACTTGGTTCGTAGAGTTGAGATCTTTAGAGACCAAGATGGATAAATTGTATAGAAAACAAGAAGAGATTTCAAATCTTTAGAAGAGGTCTTCAGTTAAGAAAGATTCCATAGACACAAGTGGTTCAAGAAATAACCAAAAAAATCGGTATTGGAAATATCCACGAAGAGGAAGAATGGGAAGAGCATGAAGAAGAGATGCCAATTGTAAGCGAAAAGGTAAAATCTGCTCATACACCTTTTAAAGTTGAAACAAAAGTGGAAATAAAGAATTTTGAAGGACAAGTAGATGCAAAATTACTAGATAAATGGCTAAAATAGTTAGAAGTCTATTTTAGTGTGCATAATGTCACTTTGAGGCATACGGGATAACCTTTGCACATCTCAAAATGGAAGTTCATGCTCTAGTTTTGTGGGAAACCCTCCTAGCCACTTGTGAAAAGAAGAAATGTCTTATTGTCACTACTTGGAAAGGTTTTACAGAATTACTTAGAGCTAACTTCTATCCTATCGACCATAATAGTGACATGATGATTAAGTGGTAGTACTTTAGACATGGCATTAGTCAAAGCGTGCAAGACTACACTATGGAATTTCAGAGACAAGCCATGTTTCTTAATATGGACTTGGAGGATGAGGACATTCTGACCAAGTGTTTGGGAGGACCTCACACTCACCTTCGGAGGAAGGTAGTCTCCATGAATCCCAAGGATATAAATGAAGATTGTATACAAGCATACTACATTGATGATGAGAAGAAGCAAGGAGAAATAGAGTTAAAAGGAGACTAGTCAATAGATCAAGTAGGAAAAAAAATAAGGGAAGACAAGTAGCATAGGTAAATGGAAAGGTAAACATGTCACTACTGCTTTGCATCCTTGTAAAGATCCTAAGAATTTCTATAAGAATTGTGATGTAAATGGACATACTAATGCCACATTTTGGAAGTTGCATCTAGAATTGCACCCAAATCACCGAACCAAGGACTCTAGAAATCCATGGGGGTAGTAGAAGAAGAAGAAGAGATGAGTAAGATTTTTCAAATCAAAATCCAAATCTAGAAGACTAATGTAAATGCTTTAGTAGATTCTAGTTCTTAGTCAAATTTTATTTCTAATGTGGTTGTAGAACAAATTGGCCTAGAGACTTACATGCATCCACATCCATACCCATTGGGATGGGTGAAGAGGGTTGTAGAAATACAAGTTACAAGAAAGTGTAAGTTTCATTTTGGGATAAATACCCAATATATTGATGTATTAGAGTTTGATATCATTCCACTTAATGCATTTGATGTTGTCTCTGCAAAAGTCCTTACTTGTATGCCAGGGATGTTGTGTTCACAAGGAGGGAGAACTAGTACAGATGGGTCAAGGATGGAGTTAGTTTTAACATTTGGGCACACCAAAGAAAATCAAAGAAGGCTATGGTAAGTGCCAACCAAGCACCAAGACTTATTCAGGAAAATCATCAATTTTTTTACTTTCATTGGAAGAAAATAAAAATGGATGTGAGAGCATGGATATTTCTAACCAAAGGATGGAGAATTTGGATAACACTTGTCGTTTTTTTAGAAGAAGCCACCACAGAACTACTCATTCAAGGAGAAAAACAAACTTCTACTATGTAGTCACCATATCTACCTATGGATTCACTAGACCTGACCATGGGAAAGCAAGGAGAAGAGGAGATACAAGGAATGGTGGTGACTATAACAACAATGTACATGGAGAGGATTTGGTGATGCATCTCAAGGGACAAAAACAAGAAAGAAGGACTAAACCACTATAGTATAGGAACTTTTCCATACTTGAGCAAGTTGGAAAAGAAACCTTCAAAGACATGCAGATGTACACGATAGAAAGTTGCAAGAGCTCATACCTACGAACACCATCTCTACATGACAAAGAAGGAAAAATATAGAATCTTCCTTCCAAAGAGGATTATACTTGAGGCAACTCATAGGAGGATGTGGCACTGTAGTAGAAAACCAGAAATCCATAGGATTCTTGGCAAGTTGGACGAGAGAAGACACCAAGGAAGATCCAGTGGTACTCGAAGGAGCAAGAGACAAAGTTTATTCCTCTACCACTCCCTCACTAAGCTTTTGTGGGAAAAAAATCCTCCTAAACAGGGAAGGTATGATCCATAGGGATCTAAAAAAACACACCACTTCATCAGTTCCATCAGCACCAAGAAGGATAATTGAAGAAAATGAAGAAAATGAGGTAAACAGAGGTTCTAGAAAGAACCACTACCCTGTAAGGGTGGTAGTCTTATAACCACTTCCCAGCTAGGGTGGTGGTCTTGAAACTACCGGTTTACTCAGGGAAGCAATCCCGACACTTCGAATGCAGAAAATAAGAATGGAGCACGAATGAACGCAAATTTGAAGTGCCGAATGTGTCTCTTCCCTTCTATTCCCTTTCACATCCTCCAGTGCACGAGAGGACATGGGAAGGCCTATAAATGCATGAAAGGATCAAGATAATTTATCATTTGAAGATCCATAGAGATCAAGAAGCAAATTATTAATATGAGAGCAAGTGAACAGAGACTCTTCAGTGAGCTAGAGTGGAATTGTAGGAGCAAGGTGTAAGAAAATAGAGCAAGCAAGTAATTAGAGAGAAGGTTTACATTGTTTCTTCTTTTCATACTTATTGTAATCTATAAAATTTGATTAATTGGCCAATACAAGTGGGAAGAAAGAGTAGTTTCCCTTCTCGACTAGTTTTCCCTCATTGGGGTTTTTAGGATAAAAATTCTTATGTTGTTTGTATAATTCTTTAGCATTTCTCTAGAATTTTGTCCTAAACACTAGTTAATCAGTCACTAAAGCTCTAATCTTCAAGAAAATCTATCATTTTCCAAATTTGAAAGTAGGACAACATAATTGTGTGATTCATAGAGGTCCAAAGTAGAAGTTTACGAGATCATAAATGATTCTAGTGGAACAACCACGAAAAACAAGCACTTTTGAAATAGACGGTACCCAAATCTGAATTACCGATCAAAAGATGCAATGTTTTCAAGTGTGTGCTTTAATATTTATTTAACAATAAATAAAATACCCCGTAGTCTTTTAATTTATTTTCTAAAAAAAATCAATTTTATATCTACAAAATAGAAGAAGATAAAAAAACCCAGAACCGAATGTGAAAACCCAGAAAAACCTAGAAATAGTTTTTGTAGATTTTCTACCTCTCTGGCAAAAATTTCCAAGATATCCAAAAGTATCAAAAATCCTAAAATCCTCGACACACGGGAAATCTATAAATCTGAAGAAAAAAATCAATTACAAAATGCAAAAAACCTAGAAAAGCCCACAAAGCATTTCGTGGAATTTTTTCCTCCTCAGCTATGATACCATAAAATGAACAATAATAATATTGTTCCAAGCATGATCTCATATGATAATAGCACACCACATTAGATTTTCAAAATTAAAGAACTAAAATAACATATATGGAAATCCATCATAATCCCTAATGCTCAATACATTACAATACAATGACTTGAATCACTCAATAAGAAAGATGTACATATAGGAGGAGAAAATGCAACTACTACCTAAATCAATGGTGAATAACTTCCACTAACTGATATTGGTAGTTAAGTCAACTCCACAAGACTAGTAAGCTAACTCCACACAACTGAGAAGCTAACTCAACATAACTAGTAAGCTAACTCCACACAACTAGTACACCTAAGCAAGATAACACAACAAGTGTAGGGCTAACACAAGTGTAAGAGTTATCCTAATAAATAAATAAAAGGATAAATAATAACCTACACTAATAGCAAAAAAGGGTTCATTTTAACAAAAACATAAGAGGGTTTGTTTCAACAAAAATAGAAAAAGTTCGTTTTAGTTGAAATAGATATATAAAAGGGTTATTTTTAACAAAAATAGAAACATAAAGGGGTTCATTTTAATTAAAAATAAAACATAAAATGGTTCATTTTAGTTGAAATAGAAAATGACCAATTTTAACCAAAATAGAAAAGGGCTCATTATGAAAGTACCAAAAATGGTTCATTTTAACTAAAACAAAATAAAAAGGTTTCATTTTGACTAAAACAACAATAGAAAAGGGTTCATTTTAACTGAAACAAAAATAGAACAAGGTTCATTTTAATTGGAACAAAAACAAAAAGGGTTTGTTTTAACTAAAATAGAAAAGAGTTCATTTTAACCTAAAAAGAAAATGGTTCATTTGTAATTGAAACAAAAATATAAAATGGTTCATTTTATTTGAAACAAAAAGGGATCATTTTAATTAAAACAAAAAGGGTTCATTTTAATTGAAACACAAAAGGGTTTGTTTTAACTAAAATAGAAAAGGTTTCATTTTAATTGAAACAAAAAGGGTTTGCTTTAAAGAAAAAATAAATAGATCCATTTTACCACAAAAAGAAAAAAATTTGTTCTACCATAAACAAAAACATATCCATTTTACAAAAATAGAAATAAATCTATTTTACCAAATACAAATATGATTACCCACTAACACCTACCAACAAGACACCCTACTACTACCATTGCCAATATAATGCTAATACAAAAAACAAAAAGGATTCATTTTTTCATTAAAATATAGGTTTGTAATCACCCCAGTGTACTTTTCTTACGTTATCTTTGTAAAAAAAGTACTTAAAATATGTTTCAAAAAAATTACTTGAAAACCACCACCATAAACATCAACCAAGAAAAAACTCTAGTCACAATGCCAATACTAGTGCCAACACAAATGCTAATACCAAATCCCAAAAATGAAAAGTGAGGGTGATAGTATTTTTTTTGTTTATTATACAAATTTTATAGCCATAACATATTACGACTATAAGTAGTTACGGTCATATAAATCATAGTTGTAATTTTATATGTTTGCAAGAATTAGGGCTGCAAGTAGTTATAGACATAAAAATGTTCACGCCATGTAAACTATGGTCATACTACTTACATCCATAAATATCAATCTGTTTGTGTTATTTTCGTAACACTTATGACCATAAATAACTACAACCATAACCTATGTGAAATCTATGAATCCAAGCCAAATACTACCATAAGTGTTATGTAGTAACCTATGTGAAATCTATGAATCCACGACAAATTTTATAAAGTGAGATAAATATTTGGTCTTTCACCCTATATGTTTCTTATATGAGGTTTTCTAAACATGTCTAGGGTTTTTATTTGTTATAGAACATTATATGTGGTGGCGAAGCTATGTGAGCCCTAGTGATGGATTGTAACATTCATTTCTAGGTAAGTGAAGGATAAGTGAAGTTGGAGAATCCAATTGTGCATAGGTACAAGATGGTATATATAATTCTAAAATAATACAATGCCTCAAAATGATTTGCATGATCCCGCACAAGAGGATTTTCTAGTTATAGATCAAGAGATGGAGCATATCTACATTCAAAATAGATCTTTCACTCACTCTACACACATAGATCATATTTTTACCACCATGCACATCTAAGTACTTATCCCCTTTTATGTTCTAAGAAATCGTTATGTATTTTAACATAGTTACAAGTATTAACATATTTATTCTAAATTTGCATGGTTAATGTTTATTTATTTACTCAGAATAATCACAATATAATAATATGTTACATTTTCCTAATTTACCCTTTTCAACTAGTTAATAAGGAATTTGTTTAAATATTTAGTGAACTCGACCAAATTTTGAATACCTATCTTTGATTCAAACCCTACATGCTCTATAGTTTTATCTTCATTTTTGTTACATGTTTTTCTTCTATTCTCTTATGGTGTAGCATTATGATTTATCATCAAGACATTGATAATATTGAGATTTCTAATAATAATTACAAGTATAATACGTCCATATGGCTTAATCATCACCTCATGTCCATTGCATCCCTTATGTGCTTAATCACAATATCCATGAGGTCCCTTGTGGCACTAGTGATACTCATAATGAACACAATTATAAATATGAAAATGATGTGGGTAATGGGGTGAATTTGGAACAAATTGAGTTACTCTCTAATTTTTTTGCCTAGATTCATAATAACCCTCACCATATTAAGAATATTATCAAGATTATTCTTATAGAATTTTTTTCCATGATCAACCCTCCAATGAAGAATTTTTTTCGAATTCCTACTTCAACATCTACTACTATGGATACATATAGTATTTATATATCTTTGATACCTATATCTATAGAGGAAACTAATTCCCCAACTTATAAGGCAATTATGTCTATTATTATGTCCACCTCTATTTTTACATCTATTATCTACACTTATAGTGGTTTGCATATTTCTTCTCACATAAGAGCTCTTGAAAACTTTATTTATAGTTTGCTAACTCAAATTTATCAATTACAATAAAGTACATCTATCTCTTCTCATGTCACATATTCTACTTGATTCTAAATCTTATTATAATTTTCTTTGGTCCGTTGGATATGAAATCTGAATAAAAACACATACCACTAAATACAATGTTGTGTTTCAAGAAGAATCAATGGGCATCGAAGTTGGTATTGGATGTGGATGAGCATGTAGAAAATTAAGGAACTGAATAAAAAGAACTTACAAAAATGGTGGTGAATATTTTTGTAGTGAGATTCACATTGGTGGAAAATATAGCAAAGGTAAACATCAATTTAGTGGAAAAATTGGAAAAAAATAAACATAAAATAAATTACATATGAAATGGAGAATCTAGCCTTATTTCTCTAAGGTTGAAAAATAATTTGGGAATGAATTTTTTCTAAATGATTTCCTCTTATGGGAAATTTGGATACATAGTTGTTTTCAATTGTCAATTAATGTATTAACAATTGAATCTTGATGTGTATAAAATAAATATCTTTTGATTATTAAATGAAGTTCACACTCTTAAGTCTTGATTTCAGTTTAATTTACAAAGTAATAGATTGAGCTTGGTTGGTCTCGTTTTCATGAGATAATGTTTCTTTCACTTATTTCTTTGGGTGTGCTTTGCAATATATTACATAATTAAGTGGTTTAAAGATGTAAATACATGAATGATTACTTTTTTTACTGTTAAATATTTGTCTTTGACAAATTTCATTTAATATTGATGCATTCCCCAATATTTTTTGGGTACACACGTACTTATTGTTTTTGTGTCTTCCTCAAAGAGTATGACCCATGGGTCATGATATTCATCTAGTAAAACTTTAAAATGAATTTGTACAAAATGTGTATATTCTACTAAATTTATAAGTCATCCTCTTTATTAATTTACTTAAATGTCCAAAGTGATTTATTTAGCCTATATTTGTGCATAATTATATTTTACTCAATTGCTACATGTGCTAAAACAAATTCATGTTCACTATATATTCCTTGAACAATTACACTAGAAAAAATGGATGTTTTTTATTTGATAATATTAAGAGGATGGTTTTGAAAGGGCTTGTAACCCTTGTACAATCCCAAAATATTAAGATTAAACTTTACAAGTATCAAATCAAAATGATGTACATAGTATGAAATGATGGTAAAAGAGAGTGTCATGCCCCCATCCTAAAAAATGTGAAATTATCTACGAGTTGAAAACCAAATTACATCAAAGTAACTAATTTTCTAATTAATCTTATAGGGTATAGAAGACGCTCTATCTATATCAATCTTGTAGTCTTTCCAACCATTTTTGATGTGTGATCTTTTGTTGTGAATCTTGAAAAAAATAAATATTTTTTAAAAGTACACCTCCTTATTCATCTTCCAAGAGATTCTTTAGCAATACCAATACCATGTTGATTTCTCATGTTAGAGATATTTACTCTCGATTATCTCTTTCATTAAAATAAAAAGGAGACTTAAAATAAGTAACGAGGGAATTTTGATGGCTATATGATATTGAATAATTCAAACTTTGTAAATATATAAATATTAGATACGAAGTGATTAGTGTAGTAGGGAATGCATAAGAGGTACCAAATGTGTGAGAGGAATATAGAAAAGATCATAAATCAACTAAGTCCTACAATATGGTGAATCAAAAATATGAACTAAGAATGTAAAAAGAGTCTATAATGAAGAAGATGGGGCGTGCTGAATTTAAAATTCAACACCACTCCATTATTCAACTATAGACTCTTTTTACATTATGAATTCATATTTTTGATTCACCTTTTACAGAGAATTAGTTGATTTGTAATCCTTTACATATCCCCTATTACTTTCTCTAATATAAACAACATAAAGTGGAGCACATTATTCATTCATTTACCTTACTATTTATAGTCTCCAAATACAACAACTCTCGAGTCATTATTTATGCCTCATTTCATGTGTCTTGTAAGTGATATGGTGTGAGATTGACTAGAATTCCCATAACCCAAATTCATATTGAATAAAATGACGAGTTCTTGATTTTGAATTATTCATGTAGTCATGTTGCAGTTTTTATGACAATTAAAATTAAAAGTTGATGCTTATGAGTGAAAGGAAATATGAGATGAATACCTTAGGTATCATGCATAATGGGTGTGTAGACACCAAAATTTGGTAATGCTACACTTGTCACATGTGTTCACTTATTTTACCATGATCACCTATCTAGACCCCTTTTTAATTTTAATTCATATTCTTATTAACATTCCCATAATTCCCATCCATTATCTTATCTATTTTAATTTATTATTAATTTCCATCAATTATCTACTAATCCTCATCTCATTATCTAATTCATCCTAATTGTTCCTAATTTCCCTTCTCTAGGTTATTTATCACCCTTAAACCCCTATTTCCTAATCCCTAAGAATTTTCTAGTTTTTATTTAATCCATTTTTATCTCCTATCTACCCATGACACTTCCCTATGAAACCCTAACCCACCTAAATTCTTTAAAACACTTGTCCTAATCTATAAAATCCCCATCTCTCGAATAACTCATCCATCTACCGCCTAAATGGATAGTTTCCTGTAGTTTGTGGTGACCTACTTGGGTCACCATTAACCTTATAAGGCCACATTTACCTCTCCTCCTAAAGGGAGATATAATCAGAATTTTCTTACATTTTTACGATCCTATCTTCTTTTAGATATTTTTGCGATGTTATAGTCTTCTTGGAGTCCCTTGGAGCTTATTTGCATCACTTGTGGAGACTTTGGGGATTTTATCTTGATCTTATATTGGTTTATGCTATCATTGCTTATCATTACCATTATTTTTAGTCACTAACGTTTTGCAGGTCCAACTGCCATCAAAGTTTTAGATCCATCTTCTTCTTTCAGCTTATTTTGTTTACAAAGTTATCCATCTAACCCATCCATCCTCATCCTTGTTTAGAACTACCTAGTTTTGTCGACCTAACCTTTATGTTTTCATCCATTATGTCTTCTAGGTCCACATCAACCTCCCTCTCTATCTCTGTCATCTTATTCAAGAATCGATATGTCATTTTTCTTCTCTATCGGTCCAATTCCATTATGTCAAGCCCTCGGTCACCACTAATTGAGTCAAGTCACCATTGATTTGTGTCCCGCTAGTAATAAAATCCACCCAAACCCTCATTTTCTTGCATCATGTTTGTTTCCTTGTCTCCGATCTTTTGCTACAGGTGTGGTAGTGATTTAGACCTTTGTGATCATCTGATCTGTACTCAGATCCCTCCAGATCTACATTTTCATCTTGTTGTCTAGATCCATTAGCTCATATCACCGTCGACCTACTCTCTGCAACCTAGGTCTTTGTCGACCCAGCCAAGTAAATTTTATTTGTGTTGATTTAGATCAAATCTACACTTTCCTTCTATTTTTGCAATTTTTAGATTCTCGCATGTTATTAAGTCTTTAATCTTTGATTTTATCATCTTTTATAAAATACAGTGTTGACATCCACATAAGGAAGTTAACACTTCTTAGAACCAACTTCATCGGGAAACCCCCTCATATACCATCTAATCCATTTTCCTTTTAGTTATCTTTGTTGTGTAGGTTCATCAGATTTGTAGCAAGGAAATCTACTTTGTGCCCATCCTTTCATCACTATCTTCTTCCAAGGTACCTTAAACCCTTGCATCTTTGAGTTTCTTAGTTTTCTTTAGTATCTACTTCACTAATATGGATAGGAAAGAGAAAAATTGGTCAAAATTCTAGCATGCCCAGTGGGACAACCCTTTTAGGTGAGTCTCTTGCATTTTCTTTCATTTTCCATATTTCTTCCATTTTCCACTAACATTGCAGGTAGAGGATTTGCTTTTGCTTGTTTGTGTTGGGGATTTTAGATTGCTTGAATTTTCTCTTCGCTTGTTTCATCTTGAAAATTAGATTAAAAGGAAAATCTCTCTCGACTCATTATTAAGATGTTACTTTTATTTACCTAAAGATTGGATCTTTTATGAGGAAAAATGATTCATTATTAAGATGTATTGTAAGAGAAAAGTTGTATTTTTAATTAAGCTTATTAATGTTGTTTGACTCTATAGATTGTGGTTTTATCTGTACTTGATGTGTCATTCTCTTTCTATATTCTGGGAAGGGAATTGTAATCTTATCTTAATTCTCTCTTATACATATCTGTAATGAACCCTATTAGTTTGACTTACAATGAACTATGTGGTAAGTGAATTAGATACACTATCCATTTATTGTAATGCAACTTATCAAGTTGAAATTCATGGCTGATCATTTAACTAAATCACTATGGTTTATTAAAATAATGATAATGGAAGTAAAAATCCAATATGATATCTTGTATAATGTAAGAGGTTACAATGAATCCTAATTCTTAATGATAAAAGGAAGACAACTATTCTGAAATGATAATCAGGATTGTTTTAGAATCCTTTAGAATTAAACCTAATGTCATCTGGGAAAGAGGAAGATGTACTTCCTCTTGACCAATACCTTCATTGGGATAAAACAAATGAAAGGTAAACATGAATATATAGTAGTAGACTTCATCTCAAAGAATTCTAATATAAAGGAATCTGATTTGGAACTTAAACAAGATAAGTAATGGTTAAGTAAAATAAGTGAACCATAATGTCAGTATGTTGATTCTATTTTAAAGAGATGAATCCTAAAGTAGGAAGTTAATGATTAAAAAGAAATATTGATGTTTCTATGTAAAGTAATTACAACTCATTTATGGTTGGAAACCTTAAGGGTTAATGAAAATAGGGATTTAACAAGGTTGCTGTAATTAGACCTTAATTACAGGAAATAATTAAGTAATTAACTTCTTTCTTGGATATGTACATCTAGATGGGATGACTCCAATGGATGTTGGCACACGCCAACTACAATACAATACCTTCATGAAGACTTGGGTCTTCACGAGGATACTTGTGTTACAATTGACATGTTGCAACACCCTTCAGAGTTGAATCATCTAGACTTACATAACTCGGACTTGTACTTAGTTATACCCTAGGTTAGGTTAGAAGCATGATTTAGTTTTGGGGATATCTCAACGACTTAGGATAACTAGACACACATGAATGACTTAGGTCGATCAAGTATTCCTATGTATCCTTAGTCCTTGCATGTAGTCCTCTACACTAAATGATGTTGTTATCCTTGGTTAGGGTAAAACCTTGAACAAGTGGACTGATAGGAGTTAGTAAAGACCATTCTAGATAACAAATGAAATGGGGTGAAAGATGTATTTGTTTGACGAGTATGTCATCTAGGAATAGTAATATGAACAGTATGTTGGAAATATTTGGCCAAAGTATCACAAGTTTCTAGTTGCGTTGTCCTATGTCACCTAGTGTTAGAAGTGAGATTTCAGATGAATATTGGTAACAAATATTTAGATAGTCCTCTTAAAAAAACACTTAATACCCCAAAAAGGGTAAGATAACCAAGTATACCTAGTATAAAATTCAATGAGTTAACATGAGAGATTGGTATGATACCGAGTCATGAAATGAGAGATTGGTGTTTCACTAAGTCATTGCATTTGTATATGGTTATCTGTTATGAGATTGATTAGCATGGAATGTGTGTTCTAAATTATGATTATTTAGAACAAACAAAATTAAACAAAGAAAAATTCCCTTGTTTCTAAAGTCTTCAAATGGGAATGTTACATCTTGGTATCAGAGTTGAAGGTTTCATCTCTTGGACCTATTGTGTCCATAATCTGATAAAACTTAAATTTTCTTGTTAACAAAAAATGGTTAGAACAAGAGGAAATGCTACAAACAACCCACCACCAGGTGGAGAAGCAACTACTGCCCAAAAACTCGATGAGATCCTTTCTTCCTTGTTGGACACAAGAGATCGTTTGGTTGTACTTGAACAAAAAGTAATAGGAAATGAGGAGGAGAAATAAGATACTGGTAATAACAATCAACCACCTCATGTGGACAACACCAATTTTGGAAATTTGGGTGTTGATAACAATAATATAGTTAATGCACCTGATTAGCCTGAAAATAAAAAGGCAAGGTTAATAGTTGAACTCACTAATGATATAAAAAGGATAGGTCCACCCAAGTTTGATGGCACTACATTGGGAGATGGGGCTGATAATTGGCTCAGTGAAATGGAGAAGTACTTTGCAATAAGGAACTTCTTAGAATAAACAAATGCAATATGGGAAGCATACCAGCTTTCCCATGAAACATCTTCATGGTGGGACAACCGAAAGGCTTAGTTAAACATTGGTGAAACAAATATTACTTGGGATCAATTTAAAAGTTATTTTAGGCAATTATGGTTGGCACAACTTTATTATGATTAGAAAATGACTGAATTTCAGAACTTATCTCAGGGAAAATTAATTGTAATAGAGTACTAGGAGTAGTTTACTAAACTCCTTAATATGTACCTCAAGATCGATCGACGAGAAGTTCGGGATACCAAAATTTATGATGGGATTAAATCCCATTATAGGTGGTGAAGTGGATGTTTACATCCCAACCACTATGGAATGGGTTGTTGAAAAATCCATATGGCAGGAACAAAATTGAAAGCAATCTCTTCCCATAAGGAGGAAATTAGAAAGAAAATTCCAAACTCTTCTTTGTCTCTTGCACCCAAAAAAGGACCATGGAAGAAGTTTGGTATGAAAAATAAATTTGTAATTGAAAACAACAAGAAAAAAACAACAAATAAACCTACTGCTAATGTGTGAAATAACTTTGTCAAGAATAATAATAACGGACATAAGTCCTATGGGGGTCAGAATGATAACTTTAAGGCTGGAAATAAATTTGAGCCTAAAAAGGGACCTATAGGAGGCTACTACAATTGTGGCAAGGATCATTACGTAAATCAATTTCCTTTGAAGAAGGATGACTGTAATCAAGCAGCACAAGATACTCACTTGTAGTAGCTGACAAACAAGTTGAAAAGTAAGTCACACCCATAGAGGTTCTAGGTAAGTTATTTGGCATACCTGTAACTATAATTTTTGATACTAGAGCTACTGAATGTTTTATTTCTACTAAATTAACATCGAAATTAAAAATAAAATATGGAAAAATGGATAAATCATGGGTTTTACATTATGGAAATAATGTTTTTCACACAGTTAGTATGTGTCTTTTTGGAGTAGTCCTTGACTTGCCTAGTTTTTCCACTGAGGTTGACCTTTATGTTGCTCTTTTGGGATCTTATGATGTAATCATAGGTGTTAATTGGCTAATTGATCATAAGGAAAAGGTTGACTATTTTGAAAAACATATTAGTTATTTAGACGACCTATAGAAAATAGTAGACATTTAGGGAGTAAAACACGAGATTTTCGTTAGGAAACTGTTAGCTATGCAACTTAAAAAGGCCAAAAATAAAGGCTGCACTTTGTTTATGGGTAAAATAATGAAACAACTAAAAATAAAGTAGAGACTTCATGGAAAGATATCTGTTGTTACCAAATTTCAGTGATGTGTTTCCAGAAGAGTTACCTGGTCTTCCACCCAAATGGGAGTTTGACTTCACGATTGAGATCAAACCGGGAACCAAACCTATTTCCAAGGCACCTTAGAGAATGACTACCATTTAATTGGTAGAGATTAATGAATAGTGCAAGAAATTTTTTCTAAGGGTTTGATAAGACCGAGTGTCTCACCTTGGGGAGCACTGGTAATTTTTGTGAAAAAGAAAGATAGAACACTTAGATTGTGCATTGATTATAGGATGTTAAACAAAGCAACAATTAAGAATAGATATCCACTTCCTAGAATTGATGATCTATTTGATTAGATGCATGGTGCATCAATGTATTCTAAAATATATCTTCGATCTGGATATCATCAATTAATAAAGGATGAGGATATTCATAAAACAAATTTTAGAACAAGGTATAGACATTATGAATTCATAGTTTTACCTTTTGGATTAATGAATGCACCTGTAACTTTTATGAATTTAATGAATAATATTTTTCAAGAATACTTGGACAAATTTTTTCTTGTATTCTTGGATGATATTCTCATATACTCTAAAATCATCGAATATTATCATGAGCATTTGAAAGTAGTTCTAGAAATCTTGAGAAAGAGAAGGTTGTATGGTAAGTTGTCCAAATATTCTTTCTATGATACAAAAGTGCACTATTTGGGTCATGTCATAAGCAAAGATGGAATAGCGGTAGATCCCTCAAAAATTGTTGCAATAATTGAGTGGCCTGCACCAAAGAATGTACATGAAGTTAGAAGCTTCATGGGTCTTGTTGGTTACTATAGGAATTTTGTTAAAGACTTCTCTAAGGTTGCTACACTAATAACTTCATTGCAGAAGAAGGATAATAAATTTTTATGAAATGAAAAAGGTGAATATGCATTCAAGACTCTAAAGGATCAGTTAACTTTAACACCTATTTTGGTTGTACTTGATCCTAATGGAGACTTCACTATTGTAACGGATGCATCCGGGAAGGTCTTGGAGGTATTTTGTTACAAAATGATCATGTTATAGCTTATGAAAGTAGAAAACTCAAATTACATGAACTAAATTACACTCCACATGACCTAGAGCTTGCTTCCATTGTTCATGCACTTCAGGTATGGAGGCATTATCTTCTTAGTAGACCTTTTGAACTAACCGATCATCTTGGGTTGAAGTATTTTTACTCACCAAATTTGAATGCAAGACAAAGAAGATGGCTAGAATTTCTATCTGAGTATGATTTTGACATAAGTTATATTAAAGTCAAATAAAATAGAGTAGAAGATACTCTAAGTCTTAGGAAGCACATTTCTACTCTTATAATGTTGAGAAATCAGTTTAAAGATGAAGTAAAAAGTGTCATGGAATCCGATTCTTATTTTTAGCAAGTAAAGATAACACTTATTGTAGATCCAAATGATGTGAGATATAAAGGTTTTCACTTTGACAATGAAGGAATCATGTGGTTTGAAAATAGGGTATACATACCCTTGTCAAATGATTTCAGAAAGAAATTATTAGTCTGAATTTCATAATTGACCTTTTTCTGAACACCCTGGCATTACGAAAATGCTTGCTAATATAAAACAATAATATTTATGGAAAGGGATGAAAAAGGATGTGATAGAATTTGTGACACACTACTTAGAGTGTCAACGTGTTAAAGCTGAGCATATGCATCCATCCAGTTTCATGTATCCTCACAAAGATACCACATTATAAATGGAAAGTAATAATCATGGATTTTGTATAAGGGTTGTCTATGTCAAGAAATAAACATGATGTTATTCTAGTGGTTGTTGATAAACTAACAAAGGTAGCTCATTTTATTGCTGGTAATATTAAGGATGATTAACTTGTTTTAGAAAAATATTCATGCATGAAATTTTCAAATTACATGGAGTACCTGAGTTGATCATATCTGATAGAGACCCAAGGATGACATCTAAATTTTGGCAAACACTTAATGTAGCCCTAGGGACTAAGTAGAATTTTAGTTCGCATATCACCAGGAAACGAATGGAGAAACCGAAAGAGTTAATCGGGTTTTAGAGGATATGTTATGAATCTATGCATGGATCAACAATATTATTGGGAAGAGTACCTTCCATTAGTGGAGTTTTCTTATAATAACACATATCACACCTCTCTGAAAATGGAACCTTTCGAAGCATTATACGGAAGGAAATGTAGAAATTTTGTTAGCGAGGAAAACATTGAGGATACAGAGGTGATTGGACCTAAAATCCTTACGAAAATGGAAAAAAATTAAAATGATTTGTGAACACTTGAAACAAGCTGCAAATAGGAAAAAGAGTTATGCCAACTTAAAGCGGGTTGATAAGAAATTCAAACTTGGTGAGAAGGTCTTTCTCGTGGGTTAAATTGAAAAAGAGTTCTATAACTTTTAGTAGGCATGCCAAGTTATCACCTCGTTATGTGGGGCCCTTTGAAATTGTTGAATTAATCAACCTTGTAGCTTATCATTTAGCTTTACCTCCTACTTTATCACGAATGCATGATTTTTTCCATATTTCTCTGCTTAAGAAATACGTTTTAGATTTATCACATGTGTTAAATTAGAATTCTTTGCAGGTCCAAGACCTAGGAATAATTGTGGTTAAGCCCATTCAAGTGCTATAAAAATTACCAGTTGCACTTAAGAAATCATGAAATAAGCCAATGTAAGGTCCAGTGGGATCAGTTTAATGAAGAAAGTGCAACCTGGGAAAATCTTGAAGATATGAAAACTTATTTTCCGTACTTGTTTGAATAGAATTGATTCTATTGACTGATAAAAAAATTAATATTTTTATTCATGTTATGTCAATAAATTTACCAGTCTCGGAAGATACTACACTACTTAAAATTGATAGCTAATTTAATGTTGATTATGGAATTTGAAAGTCTAGTTATGTTATGAACATATGAATGGAAGTATAATAATTTGATTTTTTCCTAAATACAAATTGTTTGACTAATTTAATCATCGGGATGATGATTTTTTAGGAGGGAGGTATGTAACATCTTTGAAAAAACTATTACTATGATTACTTTCCCTCTTGACATTGCAAACGTTGACATGTGATTTATCTTAGGAAGGTGTACTCTTATGACTTTTGGAAATCATGTTTGCAATGGATAATTCATTACTGTGAAAAGGTTCACTTTGTTGTGATTTCTATGTACTTAAAAATGAGACCATTCATCTCTTTGTTCAGCTTATATTCATTTTTAAAAAAAGTTATGAACTTGTATTGTTGTTGTCTTAACCCATTATGTGTTGACAACAAGACCTTGGATCAATTCCATTGATCCAAGGTATGCTATAGTTCTCCTTACTTGTTCATCTTGTCAACTTGGCATTTTGAAATGGAAGGTGAAGTGGGACTGAGTCTTGTTTTTTTTATAAATTTGAAGGATCCTGATTCAGGGGTCCTTGCTTTGCATCATGCTGTAATTAATAGGCCAAGTCCTTACTTTTGTCCTTACTTTTTTTTACCTAAAGACTAGATCTTTTATGAGGAAAAATGATTCATTATTAAGATGTATTTGTAAGAGAAAATTTGTATTTTTAATTGAGCTTATTGATGTTGTTTGACTCTAAAGATGTCTGAAATGTTGAACTTGTAAAGTATGTATTCCACTTAGATGAATGGAAAATATTGTGGGTTTATCTGTACTTGATGTGTCATTCTCTTTGTATATTCGGGAAGGGAATTGTAATCTTATCTTAATTCTCTCTTATACATATCTGTAATGAACCCTTTCAGTTTGACTTAAAATGAACTATGTGGTAAGGGAATTAGATACACTATCCCTTTATTGTAATGTAACTTATCAAGTTGGAATTCATGGTTGATCATTTAACTAAATCACTATGGTTTATTAAAATGATGATAATGGAAGTACAAATCCAATATGATATCTTGTATAATGTAAGAGGTTGCAATGAATCCTAATTCTTAATAAGAAAAAGGAAGACAACTATTCCAAAATGATAATCAGGATTGTTTTAGAATCCTTTGGAATTAAACCTAATGTCATCTTGGAAAGAGGAAGATGTACTTCCTCTTGACCAATACCTTCATTGGGATAAAACAAATGAAAGGTAAACATGAATATATAGTAGTAGACTTCATCTCAAAGAAGTCTAATATAAAGGAATCTGATTCAGAACTTAAACAAGCTAAGTAATGGTTAAGTAAAATAAGTGAACCATAATGTCAGTATGTTGATTCTGTTTTAAAGAGTTGTATCCTAAAGTAGGAAGTTAATGATTAAAAAGTAATCTTGATGTTTGATAAAGAAATTACAACTCATTTATGGCTGACAACCTTAAGGGTTAATGAAAATAGGGATTCAGCAAGTGTTTTTGTAATTAGACCTTAATTATAGGAAATAATTAAGTAATTAACTTCTTTCTTGGATATGTACATCTAGATGGGATGACTCGATAGATGTTCACACACACCAACTGCAGTACAGTACCTTCATGAAGACTTGGGTCTTCACAAGGATACTATGTTGCAATTGACATGTTGCAACACCCTTTAGATTTGAATCATCTAGACTTACATAACTTAGACTTGTACTTAGTTATACCCTAGGTTAGGTTAGAAGCATGATTTAGTGTCGGGGATATCTCGATGACTTAGGATAACTAGACACACATGAACGACTTAGGTTGATCGAGTATGTCTATGTATCCTTAGTCCTCACAAGTAGTCCTCTACACTAAACGATGTTTCTATCCTTGGTTAGGGTAAAACCTTGAACAAGTGGACTAACAGGAGTTAATAAAGACCATTCTAGATAACATATGAAGTGGGGTGAAGGACGTATTCCTTTTGATGAATATGTTGTCTAGGAATAGTAATATGAATATTATTTTGGAAATATTTGGCCAAAATATCACAAGTTTCTAGTTGTGTTTTCCTATGTCATATAGTTTAAGAAGTGGGATTTCAGATGAATATTGGTAACAAATATTCAGATAGGCCTCTTAAATAGAACACTTCATACCCAAAAATGCTAAGAGAACCAAGTATACCTAGTATACAATTCAATGAGTGAACATGAGAGATTGGTATGATACCACGTCATGAAATAATAGATTGGTGTTTCACCGAGTCATTACAGATGCATTTGGTTATCTACTATGAGATTGATTGGCATGGAATGCGTGTTTTGAATTATTATTATTTAGAACAAAGAACATTAAATAAAAAAATACCCATTGTTTCTAAAGTATTAAAATGGGAATGTTAAATCTATCACCACTTCAGCCACTATCATCACTAGTGTCCCCATTCAATCCTTTCCCATCATATCTGAAAAATATAGTTAATCTTTACCTATCACATCCCACATTCATGTAAATTTCATCACCTCCTAACCTCCTCTTATGAGTGCTTCTCATTACATAGCGTCTAATCCATCTCCTCAACAATCTCAACCTATCATCACCTATGTCCCCACTCATCATATACCTCAACAACCTACCCAATCTCAAAAATCACATCACATCCCTATTTCTCAACATCAACCATTACAACAACTTATCCAATCTCAACCCATGACCTATATTCATCCTCATCAAGAAATTCCTCAAAAACCCATTCATCCACAAGCCTATCAACCACCTTATCAAGCTACTTCCCATGTCACACAATCACAATCCCATCTAACCACTTCAAATGACCCCATGCATGCCTTGATGAATAGGTTGGCTAGCCTTAAGGCTGTTACCTTAGGGCCCAAGGTCACATTATCTTATGAAAAAATTGCAACAAACCTATCCATCCATTAGTCCTAATATAACGTTATCATCCCCATTGGGAAGTTCCAATATTCACCAAGTTAAGTACTAAGGAAGATCCCCAACAATACCTTTGTGTATTTAGGAATGCATGTTATCTCATTTCCCATGACCAAGATCTCATGCTTCATACTTTCCTATGTATTTGGTTGGTCCCACATTGGATTGGTACAATGGCATCCCCAACACTCATTGTTTTCATTTTCCCATCTTACACAACTATTATTGGAGTACTTCTCAATCAACATTGCACACAAGATAACCATTACAAAACTATACACCATTCAACAATTTGATGATGATTCTATCAAAAAAATTGTTGTATGATGGCATGGAATCATCAACCAATTATAATTCTTCCTTGCACAAATAAATCTTATTGAATTATTTTCAGGTTCTTGTGAAAATCATATCTCATCCACATTACAAATCCAATCATTTAAAACATTTGAATAAGAATTCACTATGTCTCGTGAACTTGAGACTCACACCCTTGAGAAAGGAAAAATTAAAATTAAATCAAACAAGCCAAAAAACAAGTTTACTAAACCATCCAAGCACAATGACAAATCCAAAAATGGGTCCAATGTCATGGTGGTTATGTCTTCTTCTACACCCACCGCTAGTACATGGATTCAACAAATATTTTCTAGACCACCACATAACTCTACTCCTCTTGGAGAATAATACAACTCTATATTTGATAAATTGATGGTGGTCCATCTCATCACACTTCCCCCATTTGACCATTCAATGAATCAAGACCCAATCCTATGTGGTATCATGAGGACCACTATTGTAAATACCACTAAGTTCACGGAAATGATATAGAAAGGTGTCGAACCTTCAAGGATCTTGTCCAAAAACTCATTGACCAAGGTTACCTTCAAGTGGATAACCCCAACACACCTCCAAATCAACCACTTGATGTTTTTAAACAACCATTTCCTAATCATGCACCAAAAAATCAAACCACTCCTCCTACATCTCAACCACCCAATGCTCACACCATTAGCACCATCAACACTACCAACATTACTGATCAAGATCTTACCCCATCAACAACTCCACCTACTTCACCAACTATTATGCCCACTTCCTCTTTGGACATTTTCCCTATATCTACAATTCCACCAACACTTATCCCCATCTCTACACCAATCATATCCACATCTACATCCACCATTGATCCTACACCTACATTTACTCCACCACTCCTCACATCTACTTCATCAAATTTTACCACTACTTCACCTACACCTCTTCCACCCCACTTATTATATCTGATACATATTTATTAACTATCCTAATTCCTCTTTCTTCACTTTTACCCATACCAACCACATCGACTATTATGACCACATCTACACCATCTTATCCTCCCACATCATTCTCATCATTTGAAATTTTTGAAAGTACTCCAACTCACAATAACTTCAAATGATGTCCTTATTTCCTTAAAAAAATATTACACCCCCACACCAATCTAATCTTCACATTCTTTAGATCTCATCAAACACAAAATAATTCATCCACCAATATAAACAACACAACCTTCAGACCCTCCAGTTGAGATAGTTTTCATTCCTCCCAAGGTTACTTCTTCACAAGAAAAATCTAATACCCTTGGTACGTTTCCTCAAAGGTCTCTTTCACATCCCCATAAAAATATAGAAATTCCTCCACCTAAGATCAAACAATCCAATGTCACATCATCTATCTTAGGACCACATCCATCTCTCCTAGGACCATCCCCTTCATCCAAAACATCACAATCAATCAATCAAACTAAAACAAAATCATCCAACACTTCTTCTTCTAGAACACCAACCATCACTAAACCTGAATCCAAGACATCAAAACCTCAAAATACTAGGACTCAACCTTTAACATCCAAGTCATCCCACACATCCACATCTCAAACATCCACCTCTTCTTATAAATCCAAAACTCCTCATAAATATAAGGCACCTCCTAATACTTTGGTTGAATCATATGTAGATGTCCTTCAACACTTGCTTCAAATTTCCACCATTACACTTCCTCTTATCAATGCCTTTTATCCACATAGTAAGAATCCATAATGGTTTGAATCTGGCCTCATTTGTGCTTAACATTGCACCCCTAGATATGACATGGAACATTGTAAAGCACTCCAAACCATTGTCCACAATATTATTGAGGAAGATGACCTTCTTCTTGAAGCAAATCAATCTTCTCCTTCCACCTCCTCATCCATGACCGCTCCAACATCTACATCATCAAATAAAATGCACAAGAATTTTGCAGCCATCCCACCACCAAGTGATGATTCTTCTAAGAAATTCCCCTTATTTATCAATGTTTTTGGATATCCACTCAATCTGGCCCACATGATTCTAAACCAATAACCCAATCAAAATCAAGGAATTTTGTTTCCATCCCTCCTCCTAAGGAGTTTACCTCATTTGGTCCTTCCTCAAAACCCCAAGTTGTAGTCGTTTCTTCTTCTAAGAGCCCACTTCATCTCCATCATCATCATCAAAACCTAAATTTTCTATCTTAGCCACCCCTTGGCTGATTGAAAAAAGAATTACTAAACAACTTCATCGGTCTCGTTAAGATGTCACTTTTTGAGCTTATCCAAAGCTTCGCACCACAGACATGCTCTCATTGAAGCCTTGAAATGTATCCCAACATATAGTGATGAGACTCAAACTTTTACATCTCTCGTAGGGGCACTTTCAACTTCTACTACCATCTCATTTGGTGATGCTACGATTTTGGATATCACACTAGAGGAACATGAGCTTCCTCTTCTCATCATAGTTAAAATAAATGATAATTTCATTCGATGATCCATGATAAATAATGGGGAAAGGATCAACATCATCCCATCACATACCTTCGATAATATCAAAATCCCTAAATCTACTGTCATCCAAACAACAACGGTCCTATGTGAATTCAACGATGTTATCACTCCTACCTTTGGAATGGTTTTCCTTCTTATTTACATTGGTTAGAATATCCTCTATGATGTATTCTATATCATAGAGGGGGATTTTAAATACAATGTTATTCTTGTATGACATTAGATCTTTGTCATACCTTTGTTTCCCCTCTATAATTCATCGCTACATCAAATATGAGCATGAGGGAAAGATTTTTATGCTTCTCGGTGATGGTCCTCCCTTCCAAGCATGAAACATGAGCTATCAACCTAATGATGTATTCGTTCCTAAGATTGACCCATCTTAACCATCCATTATCTCATCCATCCCTTCATCCAAACTTCCCAACTATGATTCCCTAGATAAATTCATGGACAAAATTACACTAGGGGAGTATTATATTCTTATGCTCAATGTACTACCTATGCCTCATCACCTTCGTAGAATCAACAAGGATCCAACACATTGACCCAATGTTAGGGAAATTGTTCCATTCATCCCAACTCATATTCAAACTTATATCATCTATGGTGGTGTTGATTCCACTTATTCTCACATCATTGATCATCCCCATGCCAAACCTTATACCGACGGTTATGGATTCCTCGATAAACCCTCATTTTACCACACCTATATTCAACTGCTATGCATGGAAGGGATTTTGCATGGGACATTATGAGCATGGCACACATGACCTTATCATTGACCAATGCCACAAACCTCAAGTAAAAGTTTGTCTTAGGTTATTAGGAGTAATTGATGATCCTCTCCCACCATCCATGATGATTATGGACATTCCTTCTCCACCTTCTCCATCCCATGAGGCCATGGATATGGATGAAACCGTGTCTATCACTTCTATATTTTTTTAGTCTCCACCATCACCTTGGGACCAATCACTTATCAGTGTGAAAATAAAACTAGGTCCCTTCCCCTTTGCCATCCAGAGATGATAGAAGAAGACTCTTCTACCATGGAAATTATTAATTACACCGATAATGATTCCATATGTTGGGCCCCTAAAATATTGAATAAGTAAAAAAAAAGGTGCATGAGCATGCAAGACCTAAGTTGAGGGGTGGGCGTGCATGGACAAGGCACACAAGTAAGGGTTCTAGGAGGGTTTTAGAAGGACCGGTGATATGCCCTGATAGAACAAAGGTCTCGGGACTTAGCCATATTTGGCGTATTGAGAAGAACACAAGAAAAGTGTGACCACCTAGACATGATGAATGGATAAGGTGCCACCTGGTGACAGGTTGGCCTAGGAAGGAATATACCCTGCACTAGAAGCTTCTATAAGACCATCATGGAAATGAGTGGAGAGCTCGGTCATGGAGGAGCATTCTCCCATATAGGACCACATTAGGACATTTGGTGATGGATCCGAAGCCTCGTAAAGGTGAGTTGGTAGTTCAAGAGGCCTATAAATAAAAGCACTGCAGAAGAAAAAAAGAGTAGATAAATAGAGAGTGGAGCCCTACAAAAATGTTGCGAGGAGTTGACTTTTGAGTTAGGTAGATGAAATATAGGAGAAGGATGCATCAAGGGGCTTGGGATTGTAAATTTTCTTTTTGATAGCTAAGGGATGTAAATCCAGTTATGATGTATGACTTCGGTCTGCCATACTGTGATGTTTTGTAATGGATGTAATGAGGTTACCAACTTATTTGAATATGATCATTAATGATTCTAGTCCATACATATATCTCCATAGTTCTATTTCATGTATGTTTATGAAATGAGTATGAATCCTTATGCATTTTCCTTTCTATTTTGGTTCAGTCCTATAACTTGTTAAGTATCTTCTATCGGAATGAATGCATTGGTCTAGAAGCTCATTCGATCTCTATGATTATTACATGTCTCGTTTCCACTCACTCTCCTTAAGTTCCTATCATAGATGATTTTTCCCACTAAACTCACATAAAGGAGAGACTCAAGGCCACGCATGCCTTAGGTGAGTTCCCAACGCCTGCTAGGTGATAGGTCGGCGTGCATAGGATTCAATTGTTCATTGGTGGGTGTAAAAATGACTACATCTTGGTTCTATTTCCAGGACCTCTTTTCAAAGTTGTAGTGGGAAATAACATACATCATGATCTATACAATGAGTGATGACAAGAGTGTTTAACTATGGAAGGTGTTGAAACATGGTTTAAGATCACAGAGGATGAATTTTCTAAGAGATTCAACACTAGACCTGAGTTTGATGCACATGAATGGGGAGAAGAGAACATCTACCATGAGTTGTATGATTTTTTTTCTGTTGCTTCCCTATAGAGTGTATGAATGGATCTCGGTATATGCATCTAGATCAAGCTGGTATTATAGATCACACATGTGGGACCAAGAAGAGTACCAGAGGCTGCAAGATGAATATTTGATGTAGACTCGTGTTGTGGATCGTTGGTGGAAAGGAGTACTAGCTAGCTACACTCTGGAGTATGTTATTTTTACATATTCTTATCTAGAATTCGCTGAGTTTAATTTTTCGTGGGAGCTCAAAGGATCATTTCTACGTGTTATTTCTCTAGAAATGAAGATCTTGATTGTTACCTTAATTTTAGAGACCTTCTGAGCGTTGGGCGAGGAAGTTAAGGTGGAGGAAGATGGAAGATTTTGCAACTAAGAAAGAAAGGGAGGAGAGATGACTCAAGTATAGTGAAGCGCATGAAAGGGAGATTGCTAGACAACATGAGGTTGTAAGTGTGATGGATATATGGAGGTAGACATTGTGGGAAGGATTTGAGGTTCATGCAAAGGATGTGGAACTTGAGCGATCTGTCTTTACCCCATCTTGGAAAGCACGTAAGAGATACCCCTTCACTTTTGATGATATTTTGTCGCATGAGAGAGAGAAGAGCCATTGGCACACATCTGAACCCACCTAGTGACCAAACCCTGGCACTTGGTTTTCCAGATCAAGGGAGAAGTATCGTTAACCTAGTTGGTATCAGTGGAAGTGACAGATCTGCACCTAGGAGATACAATTTCTCATTTGGGACTTCTATGGTTGCACATACCATTCTAATATTTGGGGAGTTTTTGGGAAAAGTGTGGATACACAAGCCTTTGGTCTCGCGTCTAGGAGTGGAATGGGGTATACTATCGGTAGTGGGATGATCTCACAAATGATTAGCACATAGTTCAAAGGGACATTGGGGACCCTACGCATGAATGCTTCGAGGCCCATTGCTCGGTGCGGGAGGATCTGGAGGTGGAACCGGTGGGACTGGGGGCACAGGACTTGGTGGATCTAGTGGATCTCGATGGAGGAGGAAACACCAAAGGAATTCAAGGAACTAGATCAGGAGGACAAGGGTGCCCGCCACCTCCTCAAGTCTTCTTTGAGATGTCTTTACATTTTCTAGATTACAGAGGTATTGAAGATGTTACGAAGCATGTTCACAAGTGTGAGCTACTATGGCTCACAAAGGGGATCAAAACTCTAGAATAGAAGGCTAGTCATTTTGCAATGACGTTGCAAGGGTGCACACATAGCTGGTATAGGAAGTATGACCCCCATTAGATGGTGGTATATTACACCGCATTGAAAAACACCTTCCTAGAAGAATTCCACATCCCTGATTTTAAACAGAAGAGCATCAACACCCTTAAGGATATTTAGTAGGGAATGTCGAGAGAGTGTGCAAGAGTATGATGCGTGGTTTAAGACACTCATGTCAAAGTTATCATATGACATCCACCCTTTATATGCTCAATGGTTTGTTGGAGGGTTAATAACCCCATTTAGAAGAGCTTTATCTCATAAGAATTTCTGCACCCACACAAGGCGTTGGAAGAAAATATGTACACTAAAGTCTGTTAGAAGTGTTGACATCGATGTTAACCCATTCCTAGAAGCTCAAATCATTGTTATGGATAAGCATCTAGAAAAGTTATCTGCAAACTCAGCTCATGAGACTCACAGTGGAATGTGGTGTATAGATTATGAAGTAGAGGGGCATGCCAAGGATAGTTTCCCCGGAAACAGTACGTGCCATAGTAGTAGACTATGAGATTTTTCATGGGGACCATGATGCGAGTAGATGTCCCTTGTTACAATGTGTAATTCAGAAGAATGTATCTTGATACTATAAGATCTACACCTCTATAACCCATGATACTAAGGATTGTAGGATTTTTACCAGATCCACTAGACCATTGATCTTAGTGTACGCTAAACTAGCCTTATAGGTGGTTCTAAGGGTGATGATCAATGTTATGAGGAGCACACAGATGGAGGCCCATGTAAAGGGGATTTCACAAAGGAATCCATGTTCATGGTAACCATGGAGGAAGAAGTGAGTTTCCACATGGAACTTGTTTTAACTATGGATCTATAGACCACTACAAGTGCGAGTTCCCAGACTTATTACAGTGCTCATGGTCTAGGAAGAAGCACAAGTATGAGGAGTTCCCTGAGTTGTTTGAGCACATGAGTGAGCAGCACCAGAAATATAAGGGTGCTACAATGGTAATCATTAAGAAGGATGACACACAATGGATGCCATAGGTGACACGTGATGTAGGCTTGGAACTATTATGGTAACAACAAGAGCAGAGGCCGCATGCTCAAAGGAAATGCCAAGTCAGAAGAACCTAGTTTCGAGGGAAGAAGTGGTACATGGGAAGTACCTAGATCCTGTGCATCAAAAAGAGATATATCAAGAAACCATGGACTTCATTCAAAGTTTACAAGGATAAATCTTGTGTCTAAAGGAGTAGTCCATGAGGGAGGATTAAAGAAGGAATGTCAAGGAACTAAAGGATGACTGGATGAGGTCAAGGAATTATATAAAATGATAAAGCAAGAGAATATTATTCCCTTCACTAGGATCATGGTTGAGAGAGAAGGTACCATGCACCATAGAAGAGCATGAGAGGTAGGTATTGCATGCACACCTTCCCCCTCATAGCCTTCACTATGATAAGGAGATCATGGTAAATGCTATCATGGATGGATGACTCCTTAGTAATATCCTCATTGACACAGGAGTGGAGTTCAATGTTCTCACCTTGGATGTATGGCATCGAATGGGAAGACATGCATTACATATATCTTTGAATGTGTTTTTTATGGTGAAAAAAATGAATGAAATGCCTATCAGTGTCTTAAAGGATGTGGCTATCACCATTTAGGGGGATAATTTTACTAAGGACTTGAAGTCTTGGCGCTCGTCGAGGAAGACAATTTCCCAGTATTACTTAGGCGTCCATGGTTCTATAAGAACAATGCGGATCTGTAGTTCAAAAAGGGGTACATAAGCTTTTAAAATGGGGAGGAACGGGTCATCATACCCTGGCTAATGCAAAATCAACACCCTATATTAAACCCTTGGGAGAAGAAGTTTTTGATATAATATATGTGTGCTCAATAAGGACCCTTAGATAATCCATCCCACAGAAGGAGTTATCTAGTTTGAGGATTCCTATTTTGTGAGTGAAACCACAAGCATGGCGTTTGAAAATTGGGCACACAAGACCTACGAGTTGATTGGATGACATTTAAGAGGATTGGTAATCGGGGTGACAAAGACATGTATAGTTCAAAGGTGCACGGGAGAGAGAAAACTACCAAGTTACTCGGGAGGGGCTAATCCAGGAGATTTCTTGTGAAAAATGGAGGCCCATTAGATAAATGAAAAGGAAAGAAGAGAAATGCTCAATTAAAACCTACTCAGAACTACTACATCTTTGGTGGGTGACACATCAAGATAACCTCTTGGAATGGTGCGAGGTGATAATTTCCTTCTCCATAAGGTTTTGTAGGAGAAATGTGCCCATGGCTATAAAATACTACCATGGTAAAGAGACCACTTCCTTCCATATCCAAGCATGTGAGACAACCTAGATGGGAAGTGCAGAAGCATTTCCACCTTCATTATGGGTTCAAAAGTTGTACTCCACCCTACAAGGTTGTGCGCGTGCATGGTATATTCATCTTTGAGATGCTCTGTTAGAGAGGGAATGGCAAGAGTTAGCGGCTGATCTCATTCAAACATTCAAGTATCAGAGTACAAAACCCTTGGTGGATAAGGCATTGCAGGTTGTCAAGTGCCTTACCATTGGGGATAGTGCCATGGAAGAAGATAGGCTACTGGACTTGCTAGGTGAACTGGCTTGGAGGTGCGCTTTGAGGAGACAAAACTAGAAGAGGTCCAACTTGAGTACGCGTGTGTGGAAAAAGAAAAAGGAAAGATGGTTTATATAATTGATGGGGAAGAAGTGGAAAACTTGGATGTTGACCATTCTATAGGGACGCATGAGGTGTTAGACAATGTTGATGAATGGGCGCGCACCTATCATGAACCTTTAAAGACAAAGAAGGTTAACATCGGCTCAGAAGAAGAGCCTAAAGAGGCTATCATCGGAGACTATTGGTCGAGAGAGGAAGTCTCCAAGATCATTGATATTTTATGTGAGTTTGAGTATTATTAAGTTGAAAGAGGGTATGCGTCTGGTCCGGAAGAGACCATACGAATGAATCCTAAACCGAACGTGAAGGTCAAGGAAAAAATAGATAAGATGATAGCATCGAGCATCATTGAAGTTGTTGAAGAGTCAGAGGTGATAAGTCCAATGGTGATTAGTATTAAAAAGGATGGAAGGATAAGGATCTATGTTGATTATAGGGACCTAAATGTAGTGTGTATCATTGATCCTTTCCCAACCCCATTTACTAAAGAAATCTTAGAGGAGTGGCAGGACGCGAGGTCTACTCTTTCACATATGGATTCTCGGGCTATCACTAGGTAAGGATTGCAAAGGAGGACCAGAGGAAGATGAATTTTTCCACTGAGTGGGGAATTTTTTCCTATATAGTCATGCCTTTTGGGTTGAATAATGTGCCTGCTATGTTCTTACGCATTGTGGTACAAGCTTTCTAGGACTTCATCCATAAATTTCTTCAAGTCTACCTGGATGATTAGATAGTATATGGGTTAGTGAAGGACCATTGTGACAACTTAAGGTTAATGTTTGAAAGGTTTCGGTAGTTGAGGATATCCCTCAATATTAAGAAATGTGTCTTTTCTACCTCGTTTGGAACATTATTGGGACACATCATATGTAGGGATGGCTTACTCATAGATCTTGCCAAAGTTACGATGTAATTGTGGGATTGTGTGAGCCTACTAGTCAAAGCACAGTGTGTGGATTCCTTGGGCACATGTGTTACTACAGGAAGTTCATTAAGGGATATACCAAGATCATTTGTGCCTTTAGAAACATTACTTAGACACAAGAGTGCCTTCCATGGGGAGAGGCGCAACAAAAGGAATTTGACACTTTAAAGGATAGGCTTATCACCATGCCCATACTACAATTCCCCTCTTGGGATAATCCCTCCCATGTTCATGTTGATGCCTCAAGAACCACCATTGGAGTAGTACTTTCAAAACCTAGTGAAGGGATTGTTGATCATCCTTTGTGCTTTACAAGTAAAAAGTTGACACCAGTGAGTAGAATTATACTACAACTGAGCACGAGGCATTGTCAATGATCTACATGCTTCAAAATTTTAGATGATATTTTCTAGAAACCCCTTTTATATTTTACAATGACCATATGGCATTGAAATATTTAGTGAACAAGCCCATTCTACAAGGGTGCATATTTCGATGGAGACTATTGTTCCAAGAATTCAAGTTCAAGGTGGTTGTAAAACTAGGAAAAAGTAATTCTGGACTTGATCATTTGTCTAGAATCAATTCAGGGGAGGATGCACAAATCATTAAGGATACCATGCCAGATGCACAACTATTTTGGTTATGGTACGTGCCCTCAAAATTATAAGATATTGTAGTATTTCTTAAGATAGGTGTAGAACTGGAAGGGATGAAGGCATTGGATAAAAAGTGGTTAGCTATATGATCCATGCCCTACATGTTGATTAGTGGGGATTTATACAAATTAGGATGTGATGAGATTCTACGCGGTGTGTGCTAGAACATGAGCACCTAGCCATAGTAGATGAGGCACATAGAGGTAGTGTAGGTGAAAACTATGTAGGAAACACCACTGCACGCAAGATATTAATGGCCAAATTATGGTGGGAGACCCTATATCAAGATTGCAAGGAATATTGCAAGGTGTGTGACCATTTTCAGTGCATTGGAAAAATAGGAAAACAAATGAAATGCCTTTTCACTCTATTCCCATCGTCAAGCCATTCAAAAAGTGGGATATAGAGTTCGTAGGCCCTATTGCACCAGCTGCGCGTAGGATTGGATCACGGTATATAATCACTTACACATATTACTTGACAAGGTGGGTAGAAGTAGCACCTACTAAGGATTGTACAACAGCTACTACAGCAAGGTTCCTATGGGAAAAAATTATTACAAGGTATGGATGCCCTTTGAGTTTGACTAGTGACATGGGTACACATTTCTTGAATGAGACAAAGTAAGGATTCTGTTAGTAGAAATCATGGTGGCTCATCACAAGACTACCCCTTACTATCCACAAGCAAATGGAACTGCAGAGGCATTTAACAAAATACTAAGTCATACCCTAACAAAAATTTGTGACGTTGGTAGACAAGATTGGGATGAAAAAGTATCAGTCATTCTTTGGGCATATAGGACAACCTATAAGAGGTTGAATAAGGCCACACCATTTCAACTAGTGTTTGGCATGGAAGCTGTCCTACCAATTGAATTTATGTTTCCTTCACTACATATAGTGCACACAGGAGGATTAGATGATGAACAAGCGTTGGAAGAAAGAATTGACAAGTTAATGCAATTGGATGAAAGACGATTACTTGCTAGGTGGAGCCAGAAGACTGAAAAATTAAAACAAAAGGCATGACATGATCATCACATTAAGAACAAAAAGTTTTAAGTTGGGAAGATGGTTTTGCTTTATGATTCCAAGTTTCTACGCCATCCTGGGAAGTTAAAAGTCCATTGGTTGGGCCCTTACATCATCTCATACATCCTTGATTGGTGGGTGCAGTACAAGTCTTTGGATGGGACGAGATTTCCAGGACACTTCAATGGGAGTAGGTTGAAGCCCTACTATAAATAAGTCTTCTTGGTGTTTGTAATAAGGTAGTATTGCTAGTTAGTTTAGGATTTCCTTTAATGCTTTTTCTTTTCTTGTGTTTCCCTTTCTCATTGTTTTTTTGTGTTGCGCCTTGGGTGCCGGTAACCTCATTACTTTTTCAAAGGTTGTGAATGCATAGAGGACCGTGCATCATTTTAGTGTGGGGTAGAATAATGTGGAGGAAAGTGCAAAGTGTGAAGTACCAGGAAGGATTGCATTGGAAATCCTAGTTGAATAGCCCTGAGGAAGGAAGTGCATGGAAGGAAAGGTGAAAAAGGATGGTTGGTGTCAGGGTAAGGCTACATTGTGGATCCACGTACAAGAGAGGAAGAAGCAAAAAAGCAACATGAGGTAGGTGAGAGAAAAAATCATGATGGAAGTACCTTTGGTGCTGGTGACATGTGCATAAGAGTCTCCTATCAAGATGGATTGGTTGTGCGCCAGAAGGTTGGGGGATTATCTGCGTAATCTTGGGTGCGTGAGTTAAGGTGCTAAAGTCGTTTTGTTGAAAAAGCCACATTAAGAGTTGAAGTACAAAGGTGGTAGGTGAGGTAGCATTTAATGTTAAAAAGTGGGAAAAACTATAAATAGAAGGTTGGAAATTTCATTATTTACATTGCAAATATGAATAAGGAAGATATTTTGTGAACTAGGGTTTCTAGAGTTGATCCGTGTGAAGAAAAATTGGAAAAATTTAACCGTGAGTGACTAGTTTGGATCTACAAACCAGGAGGGAAATAGTTCACAAGTGTAGAGAGAGTTGTGGAGAAGTGTCATCTTGTGAAAGGGATATTCCAGTGAGGGTTTGGCAGCTAGGGCATGGGTTGAAAAGGATTTTCTTCACAAGTTTGAGATCTAAGCTTGGAAAGGGTAGAGAAGCAGAGCAAGAGAAGTTGAAGTGCAAAGATAACCTACACAATGGCACCCAAGAAACCAACTGTAACACCTAAGAAGGGAAAAGGCAAGGGAAAGGGAAAACAACAAGAAACTACCGCAAGTACTAATGAAGAATGGTATGTAGAAATGTAGTACCCATATGGGGTTTTACTTGGAAAGGAGTGGGAGTCCCATTTAAGAAACATGATAGTAAGCAATTATAACCATCACATAAACATGACTGAAAAATAAATGGCACTGGAGTTAGTGCGCTTGAAAAACAAGAGGACACCAAAAGGGTTACCCATTTATAGTGACGAAGTAAAAGTGAAGTTGGATAAGGTAGGATTGTTACAACTCTTTGATTTTACCTAATTTGGAAAGCATGAGTGCCTCTATCAGTGGATGATGTCACACATACACAAATATCACTTTTAGTTTACGGGGTGAAAGATGCGTATAACTCCTCAGCTGATTTCAAAATTCACAAGTCTCATCTATGAAGGAGAAAGTATAGAGGATGACCTATGTGAAAAAGAAGCCATCAAAGAAACCGTCACCACATATGCATACAAGAAGGGGTCAAGGTACTTTGATATTGTGGATATCTAAGACCCGATGATGAGAATGGCCACGCTCTTGGTAACCAAACATAATGACCAAGAGAGGAGAATGTAAGTTAACAAGTAACGGTTCAATGTTTGCAAAAGGATCTCAGAAGGCACCATCTACAACTTGTCTGTGTACATCACAAATGAGATCATCAGCAGTGTGCAGGAAGGTGACAAGATAATTTTTAGAAATTTCCTCTTAACTATTGTGTTTTCAGAGATTGGAGTGCCAAATGCGGCAGATAAGTTTGTTTGGGAGTACCTAAAGGAAGACCCCTCACCCACAAAGAGATTCAAAAATACACTTGCAATAGCATGACGGCCATTCACAAGGCATGTCTTGAGAAGTGGTATACACACTTGAGGAATGCATTTGGGGTAGAGTGGAGGATCCCAGAATAACTGCCAAAGTGCTCACAGAGGGAGAAGTTGAATTCACAGTATACCAACACTTCTGCATTGGTAGATTTAAGTTGGTTGATGAAAGCATGAGCCCATGGTGTAAAATTCCATTTTCCTTCACCACTCAGTACTTCCAGGTGGGAGTAAATAGATTCAAGGAATCTAAGAAGCTAAAGTTTGACCTTGGAAATATGGATCGGGACCACAAGGAGATGCGCAGGACATTGGTCTACCCCAACAAGCGTGCGTACGTGGAAAAGTATGTATCACATGAATTTTATATGATGAGACCTCTAACTCTACCCATCACAGGGAGGTCTGTGGCATGTGTATACCTTCGCATAAAGCCTAAGTTTGAGAATGGTGCTTATCTTGAAAAGGATATATCTATACCTAAAGATCCAACAGGTAGAAAGAATACCGCACCTAAGAAAAAGGAGATGAAAGAGATAAATAAAAAGGCACGAAGTGTCCAAGGTACACAAACAATGGGCACCCAGGAAAAATCACTATAACTAGTACTTACACATGTAGGAATAGGTTCTTTAGTCGAGAGAGGAGGCACTCGAACAAGAAAAGCCTATCGCAGAGGAGGAAGAAGAAAGAGCTGAATCCCCTATACTAGAATCCCCAGTTAGGAAGAAACAGAAGGTGATAAAGGAGGCTGATTCAGAGGACACAAAGAGCTTGGAGAACTATAGGGGTGAGAGGGATGATGATGAAGAAGATGAACCTAAAGGAGACCAAGAACCACTTATTTTCAGCATGCACGATTTGGGAGAAGAAGGCAAAGAGGAGAAGAATGACTATCACTTTGTGCGAAGGAAGGGAAGCCAAGAGGAGGAGGGCACCTAGGACATGGGAGGAAGTGAAGAGGTTAGCATGAAGGATCAGAGGAATCCAAGCCTCATGCAGGAGTAGATAAATGAGGTGGTAGAAAGAGAAGCAATGAAAATCATTGAAGCCTTGGTAGAACAAGAGTTGGAGCGCAATGCTAAAATAGTGATGAATGAAGATAAGGAAGAAAGTGTAGGAAAAGATCACGGCAGTGTGGGAGGCCCCAATCTAATGGTAACTATTCCTAAGGGAATATGCACAGGAGGAAAGTGCATGGAGATCCAGAGACCAAGAATGAGCTATATTGATGATCCAAACAAGGTGTTACGCACGCTTCCAAAGCACAGTACCAATAGATCAACTCTTGGAAATGAAGTCATTTGATGAAGAAGGTGCATACCCTTGGATGAGGAAAATGATTTCTTGGGAAATTGATTCCCACATCGATGAGCTAGAATTCAAGGTAATCCAAGGGGAAATAATGAAGATGCCTAAGTCAAAAGGAGACAACCCCTTGGTGAGTGCCCAACAAATTTTAGATGAACAAGTTTGTAATGCATTGAATAAGGTCTCGGTTGAACTGGAAGCCAGGTTATTTGAGAGGAATGATAGGGTAAAATTTCTAGAGGCAGAGCTAGAGAAGAGGGAAGAAGAGCTAGAAGAAAGGACCAAGGACTTAAAGCAAGAGGAACTAATTAGCGCATAGCTAAAGTGTGAACTAAGGGAAGAAAAGGAAAGGGTACGTGAGGTATACAAGAAGGTAGAATCCATCACAGATGCCATTGTTTTGAAGCATCTAAACCTAGCACCGCCCACACAAAAGTATGGATCTTCCCTTGAGTGCCTTGAAGACTTAACATGCATCCTCACCATGGAGAGGCAACCTCTGGCCTTAGAATCTATGGAAGAAGTAGCAGTGTGCCTAGAAAAGGAGGACAAATTAAAGGTTGTAGAAATCATTTCCAAGTACAACAAGGTTCTTGCTAATGTGAAAATTGCTACCCATACTGTTGAGGCCATGTATGACAATTGTGCTAGATAGAGATAGAGTGGTGAGTATTCTAGTTTGCCACTCACGAGGTAGAGCTCAAGGAATTCCAAGAGAAGAACAAAGAAAATAGAGCAGAGTGGGAGAGGATCCTAGCCAAGGTTAAGAATAAGTTAGAATCCATTGAAACCTTATGAGGTTCAATTAAAAACTAGCTGTAGGAGTTGTACCCATAGATTACAGGATGGATGTAATTGAGGATGTGGGCAAGGAATTGGAAGGAATGGTTGAAACAATGAACACTTAAGGAGATGGACTGGGTTTTGAGGAGGTAAGTGCCCTAGTTGGTGACCTCTACTAGAGAGCACAAAATGAAGTTGATGCTTGGAACAAGTTAGAGGATGAATTGCAAAGAGATGTTCTTATCTTTTTGCATTAATGAAAAAACTTCCCCATTCTTTCATCTTTCCCATATTCTTTTCCCAAGATGTTAATTCTATTGTATTTATTTCTTTTTTTTCTTTGAAGAAGTGTTCAGGGTGGAGAACAGGTAAAGTGTGGGGTGATGTTGGCCCCTAAAATATTGACTAAGTACAAAAAGGTGCATGAGCACACAAGGCCTAAGTTGAGGGGTGGGCATGTAAGGAGAAGGCATGCAAGGCAGGGTTCTAGGAGGGTTTTAGAAGGACCCATGATATGCATCAGTAGAACAAGGTCTCGGGACTTAGCCATATTTGGTGTATCGGGTAGGACATGAGAAAATCATGACCCACCTATGCATGATGAATGGATAAGGTGCTAGCCTGGTGACAAGTTGGCCTAGGAAGGAATATACCATGCATTGGAAGCTTCTAGAAGACCATCATGGAAAGGAGCTGGAGGAGCATGCTCCCATGGAGGACCACATTGGGACACTTGGTGATGGATCTGAAGCCTTAGAAAGGTGAGTTGGTAGTTCAAGAGGCCTATAAATACAAGCGCCCACAAAAGAAGAAAAAGAGCAGATTGATAAAGAGCGGAGCCATGCAGAAATGATGCGAGGATTTGTATTGAGTTAGGAAGATGAAATATAGGAGAAGGATGCATCAAGGGGCTTGGGATCGGTGGTTCATTTTAAGACACCCCTATAAAATTGAAGGTGGAAAATACCTGGCGAATATCCCCGTAACCAGTTTCAGCGAAAGGTGAATTTGACAGTATTCAAAAACAAAATTTTCACCTGGTTTTTCATGGCTCCATCAGTGACACGCGACAACAAGACGTCAATAACCACTCCTGAAATGCATCAATGGAACGTCAATAGTCTAGACTGACGCGCGTCACTGGCACGACACTGGTTCGTAATGACGCATGACGCCGGCTCCCAATGACGCATGACACTGGATCGTAATGACGCACAATATTAGCTCCTACCGCCGCGCGTAGTGTATCTGCGTAATGACGCGTGACATCGCTCTCCATCGTCACATGTCATCGCCCCTAATGACATGCGTCATTTACTCCCTCGATGTGCGCCATCGCTCCTATTGACGACGTTAGCTAGGACCGTTGTCGTGCGTCGCCTAAGACCTTCGACGTGCAACACCGGAAGCTATTGACGTGTGACAATAGGAGGAAGTGACGCACGCGCAAGGGGATGTTGTCGCGCGTCACTAGGAGCCAGTGTCGCGCGTCAAAGGTCTTAGCTGACGCGACAACAGTCACTCCCACGATGCGCGTTAGTGGAAGCGATGACGCTCGTCAGTAGGAGCAAATGACGTGCATCAATAGGGGCCAGTGATGCCCTATTTAGCTTATAAATACCCTTGTGCCGCTCATTTTCTCGTTTTCGTTTTCCCATTCTTGAATTTTTACAGGTCTAAATCGTTGTCAAAGACGCAATTACAGCTATAATGTCGACTTCACATGCTTCCCAATTGCAAGTTCAGCAAGAAAATCAAGAGAATCCAACTCAATCAATTTCAAGATCAACTACAGGAATCCCTTATGCCCTCACATCCATACGGCTTTAAAGATGTCTTCAGAATATCAAGATTTGATGGAAGAGTGTGAATTTACAGGGCTCGTTAATATGCCCCATTTCGAAACAGATCCGGATATTTTGAATTACCTTCTGTCATGCTACAATTCAGAGGACGGTATTTTTTATGTGACTCTGAACGATGGCCAAATGTTCCAATTCACTATTGAAGCAAATGACATCCATCGGTTTACGGGCCTTCCTTTCAGAAATTTACCAATTGTTACAACCAAGGCAACACTCCTGGAAGAAGACAAGAAATTTCTTGAATCAACGTATGGTTTCCATGTTGATTGTAAGTATAATTCGTTTTAATTCATATTTTTTATTATTTTTTATTCTGATACAATTTGTTGTTATAAATTTATAGTAATTTTCACTGTTTCACATTTGCAGCCCATGTCAATAAATCCAGGCATGGTGTAGATACACAATCAATTGCACACCACTTTCTTGCTGCACTTATTTCATTTTTTCAAGCCAGAATTGTTTTGCAGGGTCGCCAAACAGATATACCAAATTGGGCCATCGCATACATTTGTGCCACTATCTCAAAACGACAATTCAATTGGTGCACATATCTATCCAAAAAAATAAGAACTGACATAATAAATTCAAAACTCTCAGATAAACCTTTCATTTATTCAACAAACTATCTCCTCGGCTTCTACTATGAGGCAATTTTAAATTTAAAAGATAAACAAATTCCTACTTGCTCTGATGAGGCTTTGAAGAAATTCTCAATTCCATTTGAAGAACAACAGGTATAAACTATTTAGTTTGTAATTGTATTTCAATTTTGACATTACAAAGGTACGCTTATTAAAACTTAAATTTTAATGTTTTCACAGAGAAGATATCTTAAAGCCCTTCCCCGAAAAAAGAAGTTATCGAGAGGAAGAGGCCAACAACATGTGGAGGCTTTGGGGACTCCCAATCTGAAATGGAAGCTCACTCCTCTCCAAACCCTCAACAGTTTGAACTCGTTAAACGCCAGAGAAGTAATACATTCTCATATATTATTTACAAATTCCAAAGTTGCATATTTATTTTTCAATTTGAATTTTAACCAAATGAATTGACATTATTTAATATTGATGAATTACAGGGACTTTGGAACCTTCTTCCCCAACTCACTCCATACAGTCGCATGCATTCATATCTTCTGAACAGCCACTGAGTACAACTCCTACAAGACCACCCGTAGCACCAAGAAAAACAACCCCTCGACAACAAGGTACAACTTTTCTATAGTACGTTTAATTTCGTAGTTTTGACTTTATGAATTGTTTTAATATTTTTCATTTTTTTCTTGTACTTTTCAGCATATGTCAGTCATGATCAAACCACATCACCGACACCCACTCAACCATTAATTTTTAAAATGCCAACCAGAGGAACAATGAAAAAGAACATTGGTAAATGCATGCCTTTTGCTCCGGCCCCTAGTAGGACACTAAACCTTGCCTCCTCGTTTCGAATTCCAACTCTATCACTTGGTGGCTTGCCCAAACAACGGGCATATATGTTTTGAACAATATAAATTTAGATGAATATTATTTGGGCATTGATAAGAATGACCAACCGGTTTTTTCGATACCCGCGAGATGATTCAAGGCCAGCAGGTATACTTCAAATTTCAATTTTAATATGCTTTACAATTTTTAATTACATTCTGATTTAAATTTATTTATCTAAATCTTGATTAATTTTTTCAAAAATAGGATCAGCCCACCCAAAGGCAGAAACAAGGAGCAGTTGATCTTGGTGAAAGCCCCCATTCTTCTCCAGCAAGATCGTCTGCATCAGATTCAGATAGTGAACAGTTGCCACGTTTTCCTTTGGAGAACTTAATTGGTAATGATTGTCAATCCCATGTCAGTGAGTTTATTATTCCTCATATCCAACAGCTTATAGAATGGGAGAAAAGGGCTAAAGTTCTTATCAATGAGATTATTAGTCGTTATGAAAATTATTGGCAACGGGATAGTTTATACGCTGCAGTCCAGAATCAACCTGCGAAGATGGATTCCTTACTTACCCAAGTAAGATGTGGGACTGTCACGTTTAACAACAACTATAAAGACGACATTTTAGATAAGGCACTAAACAAATTGGAAAATATTAGTGCCGAGGCCCAGGCATATTTTAACAAATGGTCCAAGGACAAGGATTTGGTATCAATCGCAAATGCCGAAAGAGATAGAGCGGTTGTAAGTACTATTACATTTAAACAATCATTCTTGTTAATTTGAAATTTTGAATTTACATTAATATTTTGAATTGACATTACTCTTTTTGTGCAGTTGAAATATGAAAATTTGAAGAGTCAGGCGAAGGTTTTGCAAGTTCACTTGGAAACAGCAAAGAACAACTTATCCGCAGCAAAAAATTTGAAGCAAAATATTGTTTTGGTTAACAAACAAAACAATACACTAAAGTGGATAATTAAAGAGCATGGTCTCAACCCTGACATATTATTCAAAGCCAAAGCAGCTGCTGATCCAAATTTGTTGTCACATGGAGATGCAACAAATCAAGAAGAAAGAATTATAAAAAATCTAGACAGTGCTGCAGAAGATCTTATAAGTTCAGGGGTTATTTCTGGTGTTGGGGAAAGAGGTACATCCACAGTGGAAGAAGCCGTTGGGGAAGAGAGCAGAGTAGAATTGTATAAAGAAAAAGAGGGTTTTGAAAATTAGAAACTTTTATTATTGAGGAAACTTTATATATTGAATTTGAAAACTTCTACTATTGAGTATGTACTATGGTATTTGAATTTAATTATATGGATTTGTATAAAGTCTTTAATTTTAATTGCATTAGATGGTGATTATCATGAATTATATGTATGTTTCTTGTTTACTTGCATTGTCATGAATTGTATGTGGACGTAGATGATGAATGATGATAACTGATAATTAATGATAGATGATGATGAAAGACGATGATCAATTTAATGTGTATAATGTAAAATGTAGTGCCTAAATATCTTGTGGGACTTTAATTATCTTGAAAATTATGTTTTTGGGAAAAAATAGCAACTAAGATTTGAAGCAGATCTTTAGGATTTCTCCTTAATAGACTTATGGTGTAGGAAAATTCTATTTTAAAGAGATTCACCTCTATATAAGTGCATAATCTCTCATTAGAGAGGTTGTTTGACATCCAAAATAGTCAAGACCATTTGTCAGAAAATAACGTTTTGCTGGAAACAATCAAGACCATGGTTTAAAAGATATGGTTTTGTTATCATGGATATTGTTTTGTGTAGAGTAGATTGACAAGTTGCTGTAAATAGTCAAGGTTATGGAGGCTAGATTAACCAAAGTTGGAATAACCATGTGATTAAAAGATAGGTCAAGCTCGATATAGAACTTTGAAGTTTAATGTAAAACATATAAGGTTCTTATCATGAAGATTAGTCTGTATAGATCAAGTTCATAGGTTGAAGAATCCTATCATTTTTTAATATTTGATAAGGGTGAAGAATAATTGTGGATTAGAACTGGGAGGCTATAAGTTGGAATAATTTTGAGTGTGTAAGAAAATATTGAAGGTTGTAAACTAGATCATAGCAAACTATGTGTGTAAGTATTTATGTAGAGCCTTGAAGAAGGCACACTACATTTGCAGGATAGTTTGAAGAAGGCACACTACAATGTTCTAGTCAGTTTTATTACTAGAAAGGATTTTTATTAGATAAAGACTCTGTCAAGTTGATTTAAATAGTTGTGATTAGTGTAGATTTGGGTGGGTGACTATAGGATATGGAAGATAGCATTAGAATTGAGTTTGAATAACTTCGTGTTAGAGGATGATCATTATAAGTCTAAAAATAGATCTATTTCTTCATGGAGAAATCTGAAGAAGTGATGGATCTATGACAAAGCAGGGAATTTTAGGAATTTTAGGAAGAAATCAAGAAAGAATCATCACTGGTAAGAAATTAAACATAATTACAAATATCATAGGGTTTAGCTTACCTCTTGCATATTAGATTGTTGTGAAATCATCAAGGGTAACGTGCTAGATCTTTGTTTTTCCTGACATTGTAGATAGAGGGGTGAGTTGCCTGACATTGTCAGTCCTGAGAAGTGCCAGCAACATCTTTAAATATATAGACCAACAATATCTTTAAATAAATGATAACAAGAGCTGAAAAAATGTAAAGTAACAAACAATAAGATGATGTTGAAGAAGATACCTATTTAAAATTGAAATCATCCCCGGTAATGTGCTAGATCTTTGTCTTAATAAAATTCAACAGAAAAAATGGATTAGTAGATAGATGGGTGAGTTGCCTGACATTGTCAGTCCCGAGAAGTAACAGCTTCCTCGGACGGATGTCAACCCACGTTTTCAAAAAATAAAATATTGTATTTAACTAAATGTAAATACATAGACATCTTTAATGATAACCAGAGCTGAAAAAAATGAATAGTAACAAACAATAAGATTAAGGGGAAAAAGATACCTCCTTAAAGTTGAAATCATCACTGCCACTAGTAATGAGCTATATCTGTGTTTCAAAAAAACCCAACACGAGAAATGGATTAGTAGATAGATGGGTGAATTGCCTGACATTTTTAGTATATAGAAATGTAACATCTTTAATGAAAACCAGAGCTGAAAAAATGAATAGTAATAAATAATAAGATTAAGGGGAAAAAGATACCTGCTTAAAGTTGAAATCATCACTTCCACTGGTAATGAGCTAGATCTGTGTTTTAAAAAAACCCAACATGAGAAATGGATTAGTAGATAGATGGGTGAATTGCCTGACATTTTTAGTATATAGACCTGTAACATCTTTAGGAAAACCCATGGTTAACCAAAACATGAAATGTGTATAGGAGTGTCTTTTAGTGCTTCATGCCAAATTTAATTAGATTTTGAAATGAGTATTTAAACTTATTCAAGTTTTTATAAAACTCGATCGCTTAGAAATGCAGACTAAACAACCTGTATTCTTAGCATCCAAGAAAAAATACAGTGCCTTCTTCAGATAAATCATAGAAGTTAATTTTGTATAGGATTCACATCTTGAGATATTGTAAAATGTTTTGGGGAAAATGGATCAGTATCAAAATATGTTGTATAGGATTCACATCTTGAGATTCTCTCTTCAGGACTGCTTCTTGGAGTGGTTGAATTAAAATATGTCTTTTTTTTTCAAATTTTTAAGGTGGTGCATATGATCATAGCTCAATAAGGTTGTTTACATATCATATTAGTTACAAGAATGAGGTTTGAAAGATACAATAAGGGTAAAGTGATCAAAATTGTTGTGTAACGGAAAGTTGTTTTTACTTTCTTCTAATTATCATTGTTGAGCTGATGAAATACTTGGTTGACCATTGCAATGAGTATCAAAGTATAAAATTCCTGCTACCACCTTGTTTTGTTTTCCTTTGCTGAAGATACAATGTTCAAGTGTATGTTTGAAGACAATTTTCTTGAAGCTCCCCCATTTCTATGCCTTGAATTGATTAATCATGATCTTCTTGAAGTACAATTGATAAAATCAAGTGTCTCAAATATTGAAATTTTTTTACAGCTCAACATAAAGTTCTCTGTGCAAGGTTGGATCATCTTAAAAAGGTAACATTGTGTAAATTTTGTCAAGAGTGCCTTACTGGTACCTCATCTCAAACTCAGTCTTAGCATATATCATGAAGTTTCTTTTTGAACTTATCAAACAAGACCCTATATCATCATCAAGTACACACCAAACACTGTTTCTTTGGTCTGGGGATAAATTTGAAGGCTTCATCTCAATTGGCTGCATTGCAAACATGAAGGGAATTTCCTCTAGAGCAAAAGAGGTGAAAACTTCGAATTCCATTAAATTTTGGATAAGAAATCAATTATTTGGTAGTCTCAGGCTTTCTCTGTGCATAAAGAGATCCATCTAGTCACTCATCACTCCTGACGCGCGTCAATGGAACGTCAATGGTCTTGACCGACGCGCGACACTCCCCCCGCGCTATTGACGCGTGTCACTCGCACCTAATGACATTCGCCATCTGGCACCTAATGACGCGCGTCACTGGCACCTAATGATGCGCATCACTGGCACCTAATGACACGCGCGCCGCGCTCTTTTTGACGCACGTCATCGCTCTTTGACGACGCAGGTCATCGCTCCTTACGACGACGCGCGCGTCGCCTCTGCCACCGGGCTTTATTGACGTGCGTCACTGGCTCTTTTTGACGCGTGTCGCTGACTCCTATTGACGCGCGTCACTGGATTCTATTGACGCGCGTCACTTTCTCCTATTGACGCGCGTCGCTCACTCCTATTGTCACGCGTCACTAGGACTATTGTCGCGCGTCAGCTAGAACCTTTGACGCGCGTCAAGTGAAGCCATTGACGCCCGATTTAGCCTATAAATACCCTTCAACCGGTCATTTTCTCATTTTCACCTTCCAGCTCTTGATTTTTTGCAGGTCTCGATGCTTCCCAACTGCAAGTTCAGTAACAAAAATCAAGAGAATCCAATTCAATCGATGTATCTTATGCCCTCACATCCATACTGTTTTAAAGATGTCTTCAGAATATAAAGATTTAATGGATGCGTGTGAATTTACAGGGCTCGTTAATATGCCCCATTTCGAAACAGATCCGGATATTTTGAATTACTTTCTGTCATCCTACAATTCAGAGGACGGCATTTTTTATGTGACTCTGAACGATGGCCGAATTTTTCAATTCAGTATCGAAGCAAATGACATCCATCGGTTTACGGGCCTTTCGTTCAAAAATTTACCAATTGTTACAACCAAGGCAACACTCGTGGAAGAAAAGAATTTTCTCGAATCAACGTTCGGTTTCCATGTTGATTGTAAGTATAATTCGTTTTAATTCATATTTTTTATTCTGATACAATTTGCTGTTATAAATTTATAGTAATTTTCACTGTTTCGCATTTGCAGCCCATGTCAATAAATAAAGGCGTGGTGTCTAATATGTAGCATTTCTGAGTACATGTAATTTTTGCAATGCTAGTGTCTAAGATGAGCTTTGTAACTTTGATTGACCTGATGAGTGCAGTGGAAAAGTTTAAACAAAAAAAAGATCTTAAGAAAACTGATGGAACCAAGAAGGGGAAATTAATTGATGTTCCCAAACTTGATGATGCAAATCAATCAAGGGGGAAGAATTCTGATCAATGTACTTTAATATTAACAGAGGGTGACTCAAACCAAGGCTCTCTTGTAAGTGTTTGTGGCTTGAATCAGGGAAATGTGAATACTGAATTTGGTAGTATTGTGACATGTTTCGACATCACTTTCCAATTTAATTTTTTGTTATTTTAGTTATCTTTATCCTATCAGGTGGCAGGAATATCTATTGTTGGTCAATATTATTATGGCGTGTTTCCTCTCAGAGGTAAGCTGCTCAATGTTAGGGAAGCTACCACTCACCAACAAATGGAGAATAAAGAGATAGTAAATATAAAAAAAATCCTTGGTCTATAGGAAGATAAAATATATGATAGCATTAAATCTTTAAGATATGGCCATCTGATGATAATGACAGACCAGGTACATGATCTTTGTATAGCGCTGTTTAGTTTCTGCTTAATTCTGACACATCCTTTCTAGTGAGATCCTTTTTGACTTGTCCTTTGTCTCTTAAAGGACCATGATGGTTCCCACATCAAAGGATTGCTGATCAATTTCATACACCATACCTGGCCATCACTGCTTAAAATTCCTTCATTTGTTGTGGAATTTATCACTCCTATTGTCAGGGTAACTGTTCCCCCTGTATATTTGGTTGAGTGTATTGAGACTCTTTATATTTGTTTTTAAGCCTCCAGATGTTATTTATCTCCATGTCTAATTTTGGCACATGTTGATGTAGGCAACTCACAAAAATGGAAATGTGTTATCTTTTTACACAATTCCTGAGTATGAAGCTTGGAGAGAATCATTGAGTGGATCGATAACTGGCTGGACCATATAGTACTACAAAGTAATGCTAGTTTGTTTTCTCTTTATATGTTTTCAAGTTCTGGTTTTGTTCACTTGCTGATTAGGTATCACTTGTTGCTTGGACCATACAGGGTTTTGGCACAAGTACTTCTAAAGAGGGCAAGGAGTATTTCATACAACTGGACAAGCACAAAAAAGATTTTGTGTGGGTTGATGAGAAAGATGGAGATGCTTCCTCATATCAATCAGCTTATAGAATGGGACAGAAGGGCTAAGGTTCTTATCAATGAGATTATTAGTCGTTATGAAAATTATTGGCAACGGGATAGTTTATACGCTGCAGCTGATCCAAATTTGTTGTCGCATGGAGATTTCTGGTTTTGGGGAAAGAGGTACAGCCACAGTGGAAGAAGCCGTTGGGGAAGAGTGCAGAGTAGAATTGGATAAAGAAAGAGAGGGTTTTGAAAACTAGAAACTTTTATTATTGAGGAAACTTTAAATATTGAATTTGAAAACTTCTACTATTGAGTATGTACTATGGTTTTTGAATTTAATTATATGGATTTATATACAATCTTTAATTTTAATTGCATTAGATGGTGATTATCATGAATTATATGTATGTTTCTTGTTTACTTGAGTTGTCATGAATTGTATGTGGACGTAGATGATGAATGATGATAATTGATAATTAATGATAGATGATGATGAAAGACGATGATCAATTTAATGTGGACGTAGATTTATCATCAAGCACAGTAATTCTTCTTCTCTAGACTTTTGAACTTGTTTTAAGATAATTATTCTCTACACTTGTAACGATATGATCATAATGTCATTAGAATGGATATAGATGATAAATAAATGGAATGTGTTATAATGGATATAGATGACATTAATGATTAGAATGGATATAGATGACATTAGAACGAATAGAATTGTAATGATATGATTATGAATTATTTTAAAAATGAAATTGTTTTAATAAATTTAAAATTAGATAAATAATTGTATTAATAATAATTGTAGTGTCAGGACTCAGGATATGATAATGATATGGTGATGATATGATATATATGGATGATGAGGAATTTTATGTGGACTTATATTTAAAATCGTATAATGTATTGTTTATCCCGAATTTTATGTGAATTTTATGAGGAATTTTATGTGGACTTATATTTAAAAATAAATTAAATATAATTCTGAGAAATCAAGAAAGAATCATCACTGGTAAGAAATTAAACATAATTGCAAATATGCTAGGGTTTAGCTTACCTCTTGCGTATTAGATTGCTGTGAAATCATCAAGGGTAACGTGCTAGATCTTTGTTTTACATGACATTGTAGATATAGGGGTGAGTTGCCTGACATTGTCAGTCCTGACTCCTGAGAAGTGCCAGCAACATCTTTAAATATATAGACCAACAATATCTTTAAATAAATGTAAATATATAGAATTAGACTTGTAACGTCTTTAATGATAACAAGAGCTGAAAAAATGTAAAGTAACAATCAATAAGATTATGTTGAAGAAGATACCTATTTAAAATTGAAATCATCACCGGTAATGTGCTAGATCTTTGTCTTAAAAAAAATTCAACACAAAAAATGGATTAGTAGATAGATGGGTGAGTTGCCTGACATTGTCAGTCCCGAGAAGTAACAGCTTCCTCGGACGGATGTCAACCCACGTTTTCAAAAAGTAAAAATATTGTATTTAACTAAATGTAAATACATACACCTGTAACATCTTTAATGATAACCAGAGCTGAAAAAATGAATAGTAACAAACAATAAGATTATGTTGAAGAAGATACCTATTTAAAATTGAAATCATCACCGGTAATGTGCTAGATCTTTGTCTTAAAAAAAATTCAACACAAAAAATGGATTAGTAGATAGATGGGTGAGTTGCCTGACATTGTCAGTCCCGAGAAGTAACAGCTTCCTCGGACGGATGTCAACCCACATTTTCAAAAAGTAAAAATATTGTATTTAACTAAATGTAAATACATACACCTGTAACATCTTTAATGATAACCAGAGCTGAAAAAATGAATAGTAACAAACAATAAGATTAAGGGGAAAAAGATACCTCCTTAAAGTTGAAATCATCATCGCACCGGTAATGAGCTAGATCGTGTTTTAAAAAACCCAACACGAGAAATGTATTAGTAGATAGATGGGTGAATTGCCTGACATTTTTAGTATATAGACCTGTAACATCTTTAATGATAAAGATAAAAGATAGATAAAGAAGATACCTATTTAAAGTTGAAACAATCCATTATCAATAGCTTCATCAAAGTCGATGTTGTCTTTTGTAGAATGTGACGAAGAGCCAATTACACTCTCAAGGTTGGGAATATTTGTACTTGTAGCTGTATTATTCACACCTCTTCTTTCGCAAAGGGAATTCCAATGCGCAATTTCTCTGTCAAACGGAAAGGTTTCGATGGAGTATCGAGAAACATAACACCTCATGCAACTTTCCAGATTTTTATCCAACCTGTTTCTCAGTTTTGATTTTATAAATGACAATGCACTGAAAACCCTTTCATCCTCCATAGACCCCAAAATCATTGTTTGGCATAACTCATATAATCTGAAATATTCACTGATATCTTCTTGTAAAATAGAACTTTGATAGATTCCTCGCCACAGCCTTGTAATAGCACCACTTTCAGAAGGTTGATCTAAATTCTTATATTGGTTCCTCATTGTTGTTGCAAAATTTGTTGACTAAAACTTTAATAAATCGGCATTCAGTATACCTTTGATTTCCACACCCTTGAGCTCTGACGTCTTTGTAAATTGTTCCATTATTGTACCCATTGATTTATGGAAATGCTTACTGACAAAGTCTGCATGGCCACCTTCAGTATTCCAAAAATTAGGATTCATCACACCCATGGCTTCCAGAATTTTATCTTTACAGAAACGTTCCCTAATTTCTGATGACAAGGTTTCTGAAATTTTTTTAAGCTTTATTCTTGTTTCAACTATAACAGACTCAAACAAATTACGTGTCACGGGAACATCTTCTCGTTCCGATCCTGTAATAGCTTGACGTTTTTACAAAATGTGCACAGGTATTTCCCTCCCATTAACAGTGATGCAGAGGTGATCGTGGATATTAAATCTCAAAAAGGTGTTAGGATTTTTAAGATCTAATAAATCTCTCCAATTTTCAAAAACAGGTGCATCAAAACTATCATTGGAACAATACAATATATCAAGACTTTGACATACCATTTTCCTCATCCGTATAAAATCCACAATATAGATTAATCTGCCCTGTGCATGCTTCATCAGTGTATTGATCTCCTTTAACATTGGAAGAATACCAACCAATGTAAGCAATGTCTCCAAATCAGTTAAACGGAACAACAAGTCCCTTGCCCTATCAACTTCATGACGGTATTTGTGCATGAAACCAACCAATGAAGGATACTCCTCACGAACTCTGCATGCAGGTTCATACAAAGAGATCCATCTAGTCTCCACATCCTTCAGAAGTTTTTTGCCATCTGTAATTCCAATTGCAAATTTTTGAACTCGAGAAAACGCTTTGGGCTGCTTGACATATAGGCATGAAGTTCTCTTATAAGGTCTTCTAATTTAGCAACATTTTCGTGGTTGCTTACCATTTTATACGCTAAATTCATTCTCGTGAGCATACATACAAGTGAATTGGTAGCATATATGGGGCCACTGTTGTTTGTAATCTAACACAGAGCCCTTCGGTGACCCCGCATGACAGATGCACCATCTGCTCCAACGCATACCAACTTCGTAGCAATTTCATAATCAGTCATACCAGCAACATCTTTCAAATGAGAAACAACTATTTTATATAGGTTTTCGGCATTGCAGTTTTCAACCATTTTCATAACACCCAATAGATGAGGTGTCCTTATATGATTTTCTAAAGTATAGATGTGGATACATACCCATGCGGTGTTGTCGACTGCTGTCACTTCATCAATTGAAAGAGAGATAAAGTTTGCTTTTTTTACATTCTCTTTCAAATCTTCCTTCTCTATCATCGAGAGGCATTTTGCCATTTCCCATCCACTACTCTCAGACCAATGAGACTGAGGTACATTCAGCATTCCATTAAATTGATACAAAACTTTGAAATCGAGGAAATCTGAAATCACTCTTCCTTTTTTAAGTATTTGAAAAAGAGTAGAGAATTGTATGAATTTTGCATGTAGATTTGTTTCTTTCATCTTACCAATATGCGATGTGATCGTTCCTCCCTTTTCCAATAGATGTCTATGTTTTTTCTGCTCTGCCTCATATTCCACTGTGTATCTAACATGCATGCATTCTTTTTCAGTTTTCCACCTATGTGTTTTGATTTTCTGGCCATCCGCCCCTGTTACAGTTAAATATTGTTTTCCACAATGTTTTTCTATAGTGTCCAGCTTCAGTTGCATTTTTTGTTGCTTTCCCAATTTCCACGTACATATTTTACATGTACATTCAGATGGGATTTCTTCAAAATTAGATGATTGTACAGGTTCAATAAATAGAAATTTAGCTGCCCAATCAAACTTGTATGTCCTACCAATGGTCCACATATTCTTGTTCGTTTTTAATGCTTTACTTTTTTGAGTAGAATTTTGAGCAATATCACAATCACCTGGTTTCCTCTTTCTTGGACCGGAGTTTGATTTTGATTTCTGTCTTCCATTTTGCCGAGTGTTTGATCTCGTGATATCTAGCCGCACTCTCGTCGCACCCCAACAGAACAATATCTTCAAGATCGGCATATTATCGTAGGTTTCATTTGTTTGACTTTGATATGCGTGCAGTAATGCATGTCCACCTCAATAATTCCTTCCACACGTCAAGATTTCGATTCTCTCGTGGTGGCATCTATATGATTGGTATTTACAATATCGTATCCGCAGAGTTTCCAAAATACTTGAAGAGTGATTTCTGAGATTTCTTACTTACTTTTAGGTTATTTGTATTCTTTGAGCTGGCACCTTCCATTATTTTGAAAAGAGTCCTGTCAGCAAAAGAACCAAGTAGCGACTGGTCGGGCCTCGAGGTCTTGTGCGCATCCACTGTCTGAGGTCGTGCATCCACTGTCTTAATATACTATCACACATCAACACTACCCAAGTCGCGCAACACTTCTCTCTCGCGCGTCACACTTTTTTCCCAAGTCACGCGTCAACACTTCCTTCGTCACGCGTCAGAACACCTTTTTCACGCGCGTTCAAGACAGCTCTTGTCACGCGTCGCACAAGACTCTTGTCGCGCGTCAAGATAAACTCTTGTCACGCGTCAAGATAGCTCTCTTGTCGCGCACTGCGTCAACAATGCCCTTTGCGCGCGTCAACACCGCATTTCTTGTCGCGTCAACAATCACAAAGCAACTAAGAATATGAATCTCTGGTGCTTAAGGGTATGCGAGTTCAAATTTCACAGTATTGGTAATTTGGTAAGCTACTTGAGGTATACTACCTGGCGAATCACCTAGGTTTTTATAGGAGATGTTTTCAAATGAAGGCGAAGCTGACCCCCAAAAAAATATACTATATATTTTAGGCGAATAGGACACCGACCCACTCCGAATAATTCACCTTTTCAAATTTTCCTAAAATGAAATTTTCGCCATATTACGAATATTCACCGCTAAAATTATCCCTTTGGTTTTATCCTGTGACCTTGAGTATCTTCATCGGAATGATTTGCATTGGTCTAGAAGCCATTCTAAGTTTTATGATGATTGCATGTCTCATTTCCACTCACTCTCCTTAAGTTCCTATCATAGATGATGTTTCCCACTAAACTCATATAAAGAAGAGACTCGGTGCCCGCGCATGCCTTTGGTGAGAATGAATCAGCTACTTGGGTGATAGGCCAATGCACATGGGATTCCCTTGTTCTTTGGTGGGTGTAAAAATGACTACACCATCCTTTCCCATATGGGGGTAGAATATTCTTATCTTCATAAGAACTTTCCATCTAACACATCCACTCTTCTCAACGAAGCCACCATCAACATCAATATCGGGACTCCTTAGGAGCCTCACATCCTCAAAGTAGGTCAATCTCTTGATCCAAGGGAGCTTGATTCTTTCACCACATTCCTTTCTCATCATAGTTAGGCCTTTGCATGGTCATACTCTGACATGCTAGGTCTCAATCCTTCTATTGTTGTCCACAACATCGTCACTTTTCCTAATTCCAAGCTGATGAAGCAAAAGCTTCACCGCATGCATCCTCGAGTTTCCCTCCTTGTCAAAGAGGAGTTGTAATGTATTATTTCTACCTAATTAATCATCCCCATTTATTATCCCCAATATGTTTCTAACATCATCCCTATTACAAAAGCATCTCGCAATCTTTATATATGCACAAACTTTCAAGATTTGAGCCTTGTTTTCCCTAAAGATGACTCCCCCTTCCAAACATCGATCAACTTTTGGATCTCACCATATGTCATGAGATGATTTCTCTTATGGATGGTTTATCTAGTTATAACAATAATCTCATCATGCCATAATACCAACATAATACCTCCTTCATTACTCATTGGGGGACCTTTTTCTATCATGTCATGCACTTTGGTCTGAAAAATTCTAAAGCCACATATCAATGGGCCATGATTTAAATTTTTCATGACCACATCAATAAGACTATATAAGAATATGTCAATGATATTTTGGTTAAATATAAACATCGAAATTATCATATTTTTGTCCTTGAGGTCCCTTTTTAGCATCTCATTCGTTTCTTTCTTTGTCTTAATCCATCCAAGTTTGTATTTGGAGTGTTAACTAGAAAACTCCTTAGTTTTATCATGTTCATCAGGGCTATCAAAGTTGGCCCTACCAAAATTAAAGTCGTTATTGAGATTCCTCCTCATTCCAATATTAAGAAACTTTATAGTCTCCAAGGTTGACTTCAATCAATCTGTCATTTCATATCACAAATTTCAGATTGTTGCCAACCCTTTCATCATCTTCTTCATAAATATATAGACTTCAATTGGGACCATAACTACCAAAAATATTTTTATGATCTTAAGTAGTATCTCTTATCCCCACCAGTGTTTACACCTCCACATGAGGGGGTCCCTTTTATCTATATGTCTCTGCCACTGATCATGCTCTAGGGGCTATGTTAGCACATCATGATGACCAAGGTCATGAGAAAGCCATTTATTACATCATTCACACCCTCCACAACTATGAGAATCACTACAATGAAGTTGAATTTTTTTTTCACGCTCTTCTTTACCACTTCTAAGATTTGACACTATATTCTTAATCATAATAATTATTTCATCACCATATTTCATCTTCTCAAAACAATGCATTCTAAGCCATATCACAATGATCACATTACTTGATGGCTCATGCTCATGACCGAGTTTGACCTAGAGTTCATCTCTTAAAATTCCATCAAGGGTTAGGCTATCGTAGACCAATTAGTTGAATCCCCTCTTCTTAGTATGCATCTTCCTCATGAGTAGTTTCTGATGAATCCATCAATCACTTCCACCATGAGTATGATACCCTTAAGATGACCCTCTTCTTCGATGGTTCTAAGTGTTAGCAAGGGGAGGTGTTGGAATTATTATCATTCCTCCTTCAGAAAATCCTATTACCCTCACCAAAAAGTTCAAATTTGAGTGGAAAAACAATATCATAGAGTATGAGGCCCTTATCTTAGGTCTTGAAACTACTGCCTTTCTAGGTGTTCAAATTCTTGATATTTATGGGGATTCTAAGCTTATCATCAAACAAGTTATAGGTGAGTATCAATGTAAAAATGATACCCTTTAGAAATATAGAGATATCTTCCTTCTCCTCCTTAAGGCATTCGATTCTTACACTATCCAATCCATTCCTCAATCATCCAATCGCTTCATTGATACAATGACGTCTCTTGCAGCTCTCATCCCATGAAAAATAAAGGAATTTGAACTTTTTGTTGTTGTTCATTGTAGTGATCAACTATTACATGACTTACCTCATGTTAATCTTGTCGATTCTAATTTGTCAGATATTTGGTATTCTCCAATATTTGATTATTTATCCAAATCCATCATTCCCTCTTATCTATGTAAGAATGGAAGGAGGCCTTTTATTCAATGTGCTAACTATTATGTTATTCTCGGTGGCATCCTTTATAATCATGGATTTTATGGTATTCTTCTTCGATGCCTTAAATACCATGACTCTTCTTGCGTTCTCCAATAAGTCCATGACAGATTTTTGGTGGACACTTTAGTGGCTTAGCTATCGCTAAGTGCGTTCTTCGTCTTGGTTATTATTGGCCTTCTCTCAATCATGACTACTATGAGTATGTCAAGAAATGTGTTAAATTTTAGCAGCATTCCAATCTTATTCACATTCCTAGTCAAGCCTTACAACCGGCTCAGGACCTTTTTCCCTTCTCACAGAGGGGCATTGATCTCTTTGGTACCATCAATCCTCAATATTCATAAAAACATCACTTTATCATCACCGCAACCGAGTATTTCAGCAAGTTGGTGGAAGGAATTCTAATCACCTAAACCAAATTTATTCCAATTATTAACTTCATCTATCAGCATATCATTTTCCACTTCGGCGTTCCTCACAAAATCATCATGAACAATAGAAAGTCCTTTAATAATAAAGATCTCAAGAAGATTTTTGACTCATTTAATATCAAACTTAGCTTCTCTTCTCCATGCTATCCTCAAGATAATGAACAAGCTAAAATGACTAATAAAACTCTATGTAACATTCTTGCCAATACTATTGATCGCTCATATAGTAATTGGCATCTTCATCTCCCTTTTCCTCTTTGGGATTATCGTACTAGCATTCATAATTCCACGTGTGCTACACCATTTTTCTCTTATTTACAGCTCTGAAGCCATTCTTCCCTTGAAGTTCAAATTCCATTATTGCGTGTATCTCTTCATGACTTCATTTTTGATGAATATTATTGCCAAAAGCATCTAGTACAACTCGAGTTGTTAGAAAAATAATTCCTTATCACTCTTGAGCATCATCATTTCTATCAAGAGCGCATGAATTTTTCTTACAAAAATCACCTCGGAGAGTGTGACTTTAATGTTGTTGACCTCATACTTAAATAAAATCATAAGGTTACTACTCTAGAAAGGAGCCAACATGGAATGTTTTCCCCCAACTGGATTGGACCATACATCATCACACATAAGTATGGATTGGGAGCCTATCATTTAGCATCCCTTGATGGTAAACCAGAAGTGGAACCACTTAACACATTAGAATCACGACTATTCTTGTTTGAGCATACTTACCAATGAGCACTTAGTCATATTCTTAGATCATTCCTCTATCATTAGCCTCTTCCATCCATCATTATAATGATTTGAAATTATGTGGTCTACCCTCACTTTCCTAGACATGACCTTAAATATGGGAACAATGGATTTTTCAATAGCATTTTCCTTATGGATAGGTTTTCCTCTTTAGTGATAACTCGCAATCATTACATTCATCACCCTCTTGTTTACCTCTTGGAACCACGCTAAGGGTCCTAAAGGTGTCACTTATACATCCATTATCCCCTCCTAAGTGGTCTACCTAGCTATTCCTAGCTCTTCCCCATGTAAAAGTCAAAATTCATGGATGCTCCTATCAAAAGTCAAAGTTATCAAAAATAGACTGCTCCTCGAAGCATAACTATTCATGTGAAAAAGAGAGAAGAAAATTAAATAAATAGATCAATCCCTCAAAGGATGAATATCATGTATATCATTCTTTCCATTAAAATCATAAATATATAAAGTAGACCATACCCTCAAAGGATGGATACTCTCTTATATCATGGCATCGAAGGCTTCCCACATTAATTAGCTCTATTATATTGGCTTTATAAGAAAAATTCCCACATTGATCAATTTTCTCTTTCCCCTACCTAGAGTTGGGGCATAGACCTAGGGAAAACCACTTATGGATAACCCTCTTCCCATGTACAAGTTACATCATAAACCCCTTTTTGTTTCGACATTGGATTTATGAGTTCATTCCATATTTATTTCATGGTATTTGGTATAACTAACTATCATTTCGCATGTGCATTACATTACTTGGATCCCCTTCTTGTTTACCTCTAATGCGATTAGAGGCATCATTTCCTCATGCACTCCTTGATATAATGTAGCATCGTTTGTACCCATAGGTCATCAATCATAAATTTGAATTCTATTCTAAGATTTCCACATCTATCCTTTATTCCTTTACAATAACATCTACTCTATCTCGAATCATTTGTGTACTATCCATCAACAATCACACATCCAATTTACATATTCTATCTATCATCATCTATGTTTATCATCTATCACATCTATTTTTCAACTAAACATCACATATTACATATTAAAACATCCAACCATTGCATATAAATTCACCATCATCATCAAATATAAAGTAAAAACATATAATCATCATTATCATCACATATCCACATCACATCATCATAAATCAAATAATCAACATTGCACACATGCTAGAATACAACAAAACCAAAATCATATATCATCAAAATTTAGTGTATTAGTACATCATTTACCTCTAAGATTCCTTTCTCGAAGAAGAGATACCATCAAACCCAAAGTAAAGTTAACATTAGAAAGCCTAAAATATCTCCCCTCTAAGGATAGTCTTGCTATCTTTCTCTCGGCATCACCACCTCCACCCCGGCCCTCTCCTCGATGCAGATGAGACACAATAATTATGCTCCCAAATGGTCCTATTACAAGCTCCACTCTTCTTTCACACGTGCCCATAATATCTCGGGTATGTGGTAACTTCTTTACCACAATCTGCTCATAATGCTTAGCCTTTACAGCTAAGGCTATGTATCGGTCCATAGATATCATGCTAAGAGGTTCCATCTCTCTTCCTCCCTGTAACATTACTGGTGTACCACTCATAGAATATGAGCTATAATTTTCATAAGATCTCTAAATCAGCTCTATAGGCCTCCATATCTCTCCAAATCGTGATCTCCTTTTATAGCTTTGAGCTCTCAAATCAGCACTGCAAGCATGAAAATGCAGCATTTTGGGATTATATAGCTACCAAACTTAGTTGTTTCTGACCCCGTTTGGTTACCTTTGATCTTCTTTAGGTGTCGTAGACTCACCTTGGATGCCACTGACCTATCCTCTCCTCATCTGTTTTGTGATATTTTGTTAGGACACCATCTTTGTTTTCAAATTCCACCATCATGGTGATATTTATTTCCACTTGGTGTATTTTTTTATCCTCGATCTTTTTGTATTTTAAATTTTTGGCCATTTTTAATGTCCTTTACTAAGGCACCATTATTTCCATTCTCATCCTTCGTGGATGCATACCTTCCATTGGTTCCTCATGATTGAAGGATTTCACATTGTTTTCGCATTAAGTTGAGCATAATTTTGATGTGTACTTATAACGATTGGTCACCATGGATTCCATCCATATTAAGTGGGTTCTCATTAGATTCCCTCCATTTCACTGTGATTTTCTCTAGGTCATATGCCCGTAGGACATTTTCATTGTCTCCCGAAGACTCGTGACCTTTGTTTCCTTTCGATGTGACTCCTAATATCACCACCTTATTTTTAACCTTTTTTAAAAATCCTTCTCTCTTGGGGCATATTATCTCTCATTATCATTCCCCCTTCTTATTTTCCTACCCACTCTTAATTTATCTTTTCAAACTTGTGATCAATTCCCCATTGTATCATCGATCCCTAGTTTGAGGGGGAACACCTCATCAATAATCATCCATCATCAATCATCTTGTCAATCCCTTATTATTTTTGTCTCATAGCTTTCCCAACACAAATCACTCAACAAAAAGGGGAAAATGTAGACACCGAAATTTGGTATCACTACCCTTGTCGCACGTGTTCGCTTCTTTTACCATGATCACCTATCTAGACCCCTTTTTATTTTAATTCATATTCTTATTAACATTCCCATCTTTCCCATCCATTATCCTATCTATTTTAATTTATTATTAATTTTCATCAATTATCCCCTAATCCTCATCTCATTATCTAATTAATCCTAATTATTCCTAATTTCCATTCTCTAGGTTGTTTATCACCCTTAAACCCCTAGTTCCTAATCCCTAATCTTTTTCTAGCTTTTATTTAATCCATTTTTATCTCCCACCTACCCATGTCACTTCCCTAGGAAACCCTAACCCACCTAAATGCTTTAAAGAACTTATCCCAATCCATAAAATCCCCATCTCTCAAATAAATCATCCTTATACCATCCAAATGGATGATTCCCTACAGTTAGCGGTGACCCACTCGATTGTCGTGCCGATGCTATGAGGCCATATTTACCTCTCCTCCAAAAAGGAGGTATAATTAGAATTTTTTGTGTTTTTATGATCCCATCTTTGAGCTCCGAGGTTTTTGTACTTGGTACAGTCTTCTTGGAGTCCTTTGGAGCTTATTTACATCACTTGTGGAGACTTTGGGAAGTTTATCTTGATCTTATATTGGTTTATGTTATCATTTCTTATCATTGCCATTATTTTTAGTCACTCATGTTTTCAGTCCATTTCCATCAATGTTTTAGATCTGTCTTCTTCTTTCATTCATTTTATTTTCACGTTGTTCATGAACAAGGAATTCCTAGGTCTTCGTCACTTCTATCAGTTTCATCGACCCGACTCCAAGATTTGTGTTTTCATTTGTTATTTCTTCCATTCCCACATCATCCTCCCTCTCTATCTCTCGCCATCTTATTCAAAACTCGTATCTTTCATTATGTTTCTCTTTCATTCTAATTATATTTTTATTCCTCGCCGCTACCAACCGAGTTAAGTCATTGTTGACCCATGTCTTGCTAGCCATATAATCCACCTAAGACATCATTTTCTTGCATCTTATTTGTTTCCCTATCTCATACCTTCCACTTCAAGTGTATTTCAAGTGTTTTTAGACCTATGTGATCATTTGATCTTCACTCAAATCCCTCTAGATCTGCATTTTCAACTTGTTGTATAGATCCATCCGCTTAGCTCACCATCGACCCACCCTTTGTAACCCGGGTCGTTTTCATCCCTGCCTAGGTAAATTTTCTTTGTGTGGATTTAGATCAAATCTACACTTTCCATCCATTTATGAAATTTCCGATTCTATTTAGTTTCACTTTCTGCATGTTATTTTTTCTTTTATCAAACACGGGGCTTGATATCCGTATAAGGAAGTTAAATATTCTTGGAACCAAATTCATTGGGTAACACCCTAATATACCATCTAATCCATTTTCCTTTTAGTTATCTTTGTTATGCGGGATCGTCGATTTGTAGTGAGGAAATATACTTTGTGCCCATCCTTTAATCATTATCTTCTTCCTACTTACCTTAAACCCTTACAAATCTGAGTTGTTTAGTATTCTTTATTATTTAGTTCAATAACTGGAGATGAAAGACAAAATTCGGTCAACAACTTGAATATAAAAACACAACTTCACATGTGAGGTGTTGAATTTTTTTAATTGAAATCATATCTATTAACATAAAAAGTAAAGTATAGTGTAGACATGGTTTTAAAGCTTTAAACAAAGCATAGAAGATAAAAACCACAAGTTGTAATAAATATAACAAGTACAATCAACCCAATCAATGTGTAATAAATGTAAAATGATTTAATTTTATCAATTATAATCAACATAATGAATCCATGGTAAAACCTTAAAATCGAAAAAGGAATTCTTCCATAATTGAAAAATTTCAAAGATTGTTTAGAAATATAAAAATATGGAGAACTCGAGAAGGAAGCTAGAAAAATAGGTCATTCATAAACCTCAAAATCAGATATAGAAAATCCTAAGACAGAATTAGAGAGTGAATTGAAGACAACGTAATAGAGGAAGAATAGTTCAAAATTATATGACAAATGCAAAAGGACATTTTTGCACATCTCATAATTTTTTCCAATTAATGGGATGTTTAGTAGTACATTCACTCAAAACAAGAAAATATAAACTATGAAAAATGGATATGGATATATGGGATTTGGTTAAATTTTACCCACGAGTTTAAAGAATGGAAGGCTAATACAAAGGTAATTCCATGCATGAAGCTAAACATATAACACAACTTTCCTATTTTCTCTAGGTGACAAAAACAATTAAAATCTTGTTTATCAACTAAATAATAGAATTCTATATTTGGAAAATACATATCTAATAATAGAGAAGGTTATTGAAAAATTCATGGAGTTCATGAGAGATGGGAATAATGTGCACACACATGACAAGAAATGAAAAACTATGGTAAATAATATTATAAGGTTATTGGAGACTTTTCAATAAAATAAGAGTATCAATAAGTGACATACCAAGTGTAAAACTGATACATGTAGCTAAGGTAGTTGCATATAAATTCTACTACACCAACAGAGAAGATTTCATGCATGTCATGAGTGCTCCAGACACATATGCAATGGTGGCAAATAAATTCAAATACAACGTATGCAATATTCTTCTTAAAGAATTCAATGATTATGTATAACAAATGAAGAAAGGTAAACATGATTTATATTATGGATCCCTAATAATTCATCTAGAATGTACTTTATGAAAAAAGTTCCACAAAAGGTAGGACAAGTAGCTATCATTTTACCATTAAGAAACAAATGACTTAGATGTATATTAGATACAACTGGCTATTTTGAGAAATTAACTTCTAACATTAATTATCCAATATCAAAATAACATTCTAAAGCATGAAATATTAAGATATGAACTTGAAAATAAAAAGGAATGAGTGCACTTATCTTATTTATGGAGGGTTCTGTGTAGGTAATTTGGTACTATTTAATGCTAGAACATAGAGATTTGAATGTGGAAGTTAATTGAAATAGATATTTTAACTATAAACCACCCCGAGGTAGGAACATCCCATTGTACTAGGGCTATACCATACGTTCTAACTCCTTCTATATAGTATTAGGCATGTAAAAAACTTCACGTGTAAAAATAATGGATAAAATTTGAGTTCATATTTGACAAGGATAAAGTTATGAAAAGTTTAAACATTTCCATAAAATTCAGTGCACCTTGTGCCATCATTCGAAGCGTGTAGGTCCAAGTCAATTTGGATATTTTAGGATTGTAAAAATAATATTCTTAAGGTGATAAGCTGTAAAAAAATATGGACTTGTATCTTGAATATTCAACTAATCATGTTTTAATTGAGGTTGATTCCAAACTCCTAATTGGCATCCTGGTTAGTAATGTCCCGGATCAAAATTATCTAATTGTCAAAACCTTGGGGATATCAAGTCTAGAACAAACTATTCATTAAAATCCTTTGTAATAGTTATTGAATGCTTTGCCATTATTCCATTTCTAATTTCTCAAAATATAAGTTGTCCCTTGGGATTGCACTCTAAATATAAATTCCTTAGGAATATCCTACAAAAATCTTGATAGGCAGGATTTTCTATCTATTACAACTTTAGGCTCAATTTAAATCATGGTAATCTCTCATCAAAATATTTTGGCAAGAAACCAAGAAGGTCACAAAAAGAATGAAAATTCCAAATCCATGTTGTGGGTTGTGTAAAATTTTAAATTTATATACTTTATCCCTCTTGCTAAAATGGTCAATAATCACCCTAATGAGGTTTTTTTGCATTAAATCATCCAAAATATAGTAAAATTTTGATAGAGCCTCTAAAGGCAATCCATGTCTTGCCTCCATAATAACTCCCAAACTAAAAATCATGTCTCGAAGAAGAAGCATTAACAAAAAAAACCACTTAGCTAAAGCCAAATGAATGAGTATGGTTTTAATTTTATGTTCACAACATTGACCTAGTAGTAGAAACATTTTAACCATGATCTTGAAGGACATAGACCCTAGTTTGAAACTATTGAGTGCTTTTACATCTTACCCTTAGCCATATTAGTTGGATTGTATAGAAGTGATATTATTCAATACTATATAAATATCAATATTTCAGCAAGCTACATCAAGGGTAATTTATGAAATCTTATGTATGTACTTCCTTAATAATTTATTCTCATTCAAATTAGTAATGCAATGCACATAGAGAACGTGATTGTTTCAAATAAAAATAGTTATTTACTCTTGGAATGTCAGCCAAAAAAGTAAACTAGATACATGATACAAAGTTGATTACCTACTCAATAAATGACCGAACCATGTTCTTAATGTTGGCTACATTTCTTTTAGGTTGACCACCTCAAAATTATCAACTCAATGTATACAAAATTAATGTCTATCTTCGTGTGAGAGATGAGAGAGATTGGAGTGACTGAGGGTTTTGAAAGTGTAGTTTATGAGGTACTAGCTGAGAATGATTATTATACGGAATTAAACAGTTGTTGAAATGCCACCCTTATAGCCAAATATCATTAAAATCACTGGTACTAAGTCTGGTACTTGGGTGGACATTTTCAAGGTACCTCCTAACAAACATGTGGGTCCTCAGTCCCCTGCATCTATGTAAAATCAATCATTATTCAAAACCTTACGGGAAAAAGAAAAGTGACCCACATCCATGTGCCCGATGGATGCCTACATCGAGCATTGGGGAAAACAAATCTTACCCTTGTTGGTAAGTTCTTGGGTGCTAGGCCCAATATTGATGTTATCAGAAAGTGGGCCATGCATCGTTGGAAACCTAAAGGAGATTTGGTTATTACAACCATGTCTAAAGGTTTTTTCCTTGCCAAATTCAATCAATAGCCAGATATTGAATCAATATTATTGGGTGGACCCTAGTGCATGGGTAATATGGGGATTTTTCTAAAAAGATGGTACCCAAGTTTCAATTCTAATATTGAAAATATTCACACCATTCCTATCTAGTGTAGGCTACCCAGAATTCCTGTGTAGTTCTAGGATGATGAGATCTTGCTCCATATTGCTAAATCAATTAGTGCTCCAATAGGATTATATGGTCCTACTAAAAACATATCTAGACTAGCTTTTGCTAGATTTTGCATCTCTTCTGAAATGGAGAAAGAACTACCTGATCACATCATCCTTCAATTTAAGTTTGGTACATGGAAACATGTGATAGAATATGAAACTTTTCAATTAAGATGCAAGAAATGCCATAAGTTAGGACATTTCACTAGAAAATTTCCTATGACAAGAGGACTAAAAATGAGGGATATGGGGATTCTCTAAATGAAACTAGAAAGAAGAATGAGGTTAAAGAGAGCTCTAAAAAAAAAACTCTAATAGTTGATGGATCTAGATCATCAGTGAAAAACACCTCTCAGGAGGAGAAGATTGAAGATAAAGAACCATCACAAGTCAAGAACCCACTGGCCCAAGTTCAATAAGGTAAGGAGATAGATAAAAATATCTCTAATCCGCCATATCTAAAATATAAAAAGAGAAAAAAGGGTTTCAAAACCCCTATAAGGTGACCATCAATGGTTTGTCAGAATATTTGGAGACCAAATAATTGCTTAGTTAAAAAGGGATGAGATATTGTAATGGAATTAGACAAGTCGGAAGATTTGGATATTAAAAAACCTGTAAAGTTAATCATGGAGGTGGATGAAAATAATGCAAGGGTTTCCATCAACCTGGTAGCTTTAGATCGGGATAAAGAAAAGGATGTGGTTGTTGATGAGCTGATTACTTTATCCAAGAAGGGAACCATAAACAGGAAGATAATAGTATAGTAGTTGCATTAGAAGTACATGAGATGAAAACACATCTAGAGACTGATGATTTATTAGAATCCATATTAGAAGATCTGATTAAGAAGAAGAGTATAAGGAACTAGTAGATCTCACCTTAATTCTTGATCTTGAAGTTCCTTTTACTCATGTTAGTGAAAAGCCTTCCTTTAATGACATAACAACAACTCCATAGTAGGATGATGCAAATTGTGAAAAAGAGGAGGGGGAACTTACCCCATCTCAAACAAACGTACTTACTTACCTATGTGTTAATGAATTGAATAATGTCTTCATAAAGTTCAATTAAAAATGTGAAGAATGAAAGGCTTTGAGGAGATTCTTGATGCTCTGTATAGCGATAAAAAGAAGAAAATTGGAAATTGGGAAGCCTCCACATCAAGGATCATCAGAGAATTTTCTAGAAGGTAGCAAACATTGGGGCTAATAGTAAAAAAAAAAAAGCTATACCTTCAAAAAAGGAACTAAGAAAGAAAGAGAATGAGAAATATATGCACATGGGACTCAAATTCAATAAGGCCATCCGACAACTACACCCCCAAAAAAATTTAGAGGAATATTTTATCTTGGAATGTCAGAGGGCTGAATGGAGGTACTAAACAAAGGATGCTTAAAGAGCTTAGAAGATATAGTAAACCTAGTATTATTTAGTAGTGCAGAAACTAAAATGAAGATAGAAACTCTAGTGGATTGTAAAAAAACTTTTGGGAGAATTCATTTTTGTTGTTTTTTACTCTCAAGGAGCGTTAGGAGGTGTGGCTATCTTTTGGGATAGTAACAACCTAAATGGTAATGTGATCTCCACTTCCCATAATTATTTAGATGTTAAATTTCATGCTTCTAAAAATGACTCAGTGTGAATCCTTTCCAATATTTATGCTCCTAACATTGCTTCTAGTAGAAGAAAGATTTGAGAGGAATTAAAATACTTTAGAAGAAGATTTGATCAATATAATTGGTTGGTTATGGGTGATTTCAACACCCCTTTAAATGTTGGGGGAAAATATGGAGGTAATTATTACTTCTCTATTTGTATGGGGAACTTTGGGATTTTGTCTCTTCTCTCAACCTTATGGATATTGAGTTTCATGGTAATCAATTCACCTAGTCTAACAAAAGAGTTGGTGAGAGTATGATTCAGGTCAGATTGGATAGAGATTTTATCTCTACTAATTAGATTCTTAATCAATATTTTCATCTCTCTTCATTACCTAAGATTGGTTCAAATCATAACCCTATTACACTTAGTCTTTTCAATTGGTCCAAACCCTTACATAGCTCTTTCAAATTTGAAAAATGTGGTTGGATCATGAAGAAATTATGGATAGGATTAAAGAATGGTGGTATTGGGATGGAGAAGGAACAACTCAATTCAGATTGGTTTAGAAAATGAAAAATGTAAAGAAGCAAGTTAGAACCTAGAACAAAGAGGTATTTGGTAATATATTCGAGTAAAAGAAGGAGCTAAAAAAACAAAGATAGAGGAACTTGAGCTGAGAATATCCTCCAAAGGTATGAATTATAAAGATCAACAACTTGAAAATAAATTACTTTATGGTTTTCATAATATTAATAATAGAGAGGAAACATTTTAGAGATTGAAATATCGGGCTATATGGATGAAAGAAGGTGATAAAAACACTAAATTTTTTTCACAGACCACCCTCAAACATAGGTCCTAAATGAATCACTCGAGTTTTCTAAAGGAAATGGCATTTCACCAAGGATCAAAATGATATAAAGGTAGAATCTCTTAAATTCTATTAAAATTTGTTGACGAGAACAATATTTGTAATGAAGAAGCAACCTCTTTTCTTCTTGATGTCATCCTTAGTAGAAATATTTCGATGAGAGATTTAAAATCCTTACCAAACTTATCACCATTGAGGAGTTCGAGAAGGATGTTTTTACTCTTGAAGGGGATAAGGCACCAAGGCCACGATGGCTTCTCTACAATTTTTTCCAAATTTGTTTTAGGATATTTTCTCCAAATATCTACTTAGAGCTATCAATGAATTTTATAGGACAAGTAATCTACTGAAGGAGCTAAACAATACTCATATTGTGCTTGCTCCTAAGAAGATGGATGCTAAATAATTCAAGGATTTTTGGCCTATCATCCTGGTAAATGTTGTTTACAAAATTTTTACTAAGATACTTGCTACTAGAATACAACCTTTGCTAGCTTGATCTAATTTCTAAACAACAAAGTGGCTTTATAAAAGGAAGAATTATTCAAGATGGAGTGATCATGGTTCATGAAACTATTCATTCCATGGAAACAAATAAAAAATTAGGGATGGAAATCAAATTGGACATGCATAAGGCCTTTGATAGAGTGTCTTGGAATTTTTTAGATAAGGTCTTGTCTAAATTTGGTTTTTAGAGAAAATTTAGAAAAATCATTCAAGCCTACATATCCACTTCCATATTTTCAATTGTTTTCAATGGTACTCTAGTGGGATTATTTTCCAACAGTATGGGTATAAGGTGAAGAGATCCCATATCCCATTTTTCTTTTTATAATAATGAATGGCATCCTTAGTAGATCCATAACTAAGGTTTTCATTAATGTTGGAATGTTAAAAGGGTTCAGACTTACTTCTACTAATCAGACAACTTCACATCAGCAATTTGTTGATGACACAATTTTTTTGTTGATGGCTTCCATTCTTGAGGCTAGAGCTATAAAGACTATTCTCAGATTCTATAAAGCACCATCGGCCAACAAGTAAATTTTGTAAAAATCTCAATTTTTTTACAATTCTCCTTTGTATAGATAGAAAATAATTGCACTCATTATGGGGTGCAAAACCAAATATTTACCCACTCCTATCTTGGTCTACCTTTGGTACTAGTAAAGTCTCTAATAGTGTGTAAAATGCCTTGTTAGATATATTTCAAGAAATTGGCTAGATGGAAAGGTGTTGTTCTCTCTAGTGCTGGAAAATGCTTGTTAATTAAAAGCACGTTGCAAAACTTGCCCATATATATAATGTCTATGTTCAACATCCCTTAGCAATTATTGATAGCATTGAAAGAATTCAAAATCATTTTCTATGGCATGGAACTGAAGAAATATTCAGGTATCATTTGGTTTCTTGGGATTAGGTATGTACTCCTAAGAAAATTGGTGGCTTGGGTATCAAGGATATTAGGAAAATGAATGTTTCTTTGATTTCCAAAATGGGTTGGAGACTACTTAAGAAAAAAAAACCTTGGACAGAGCTAATTAGGGTCAAGTACTTGGCTCAAAAAAGTATGAATTCTTTTCTTTTTGAAGAGCAACTTCCCAATGGGTCTTTGTCTTTTGGAACAACTTACTTCAAATCAAACACATTATTGCTAAAGGTTGTAGATGGAAAGTTGGTAATGGTCATGATATACAATTTTGGCATGAAAATTGGACTGATTTTAACCTAAGTGAAAAATTTGGATCCATCAAAGACATTTTAAGTGAGAAATATGGGAATAAATGAAATACTACATTGACTTGGATGGAAACATGAGAACTTGGAAGTAGCTCAAAGTGGATATTTTAAATTTAGAACCTGTTGTCTTCTCTATGCAACAAAAACTTGCACTCATTCCTCTAAATCAAACAGATTCAAAGGATGAGCTCATTTGGGTTAATTCTTTTGATGGGGACTATATTGTTAAATCAGGATATAATGCATTCTTTGAGAATGTTCAATGTGATATGAACTGGAACAAAATTTGGATTCTTGAGTTAACCCCAAAAGTTAATTTCTTTTTGTGGTTGGTACTAAAAATAAATATTCTTACTAATGAAAATCTAATAAAAAGGGTTTCATTATGCCTAATATGGGTTCCATGTGCAAAAAGGGGATGATTATATAAAACATCTTCTTTTACATTTTTATTATGCCTCAAAGGTATGGAGCCTAATCTTTTATAATGTTAATGAACTGCATTGGGTTCTTCCTAATACCTTCTTGTAAACATGGGAACAGTGGGATCCGCCATATAAACATTGCATGGTAAGAATAGTATGGAATTTGGTCTTTCCTCACACCATTTGGAAACTGTGGAAAGAAAGTAATGGAATAATCTTAGGGATATTAGACATGTATGCAAAAAAATATTCAAGGAAATAGTCATTGTTTTCAAAGATAATATTGAGAGGTTCAGGCCTCTAAAAAATAAGCCATATCCCAAGGAAGAAGAACGCTTTTCTTGTTACTTGGAAGATTAATATTGGAAATTTTCATAGGAATGATCAAAACAGTATTGAAAGATCCTTATTCCATTGAATTCCACCACCCAACTTATGGTACAAATTGAATTTTGATGGATCATCTAAGGGCAACCTAGGAGCATCAGGAGGAGGAGGTGTGATTAGGGATCACATGTTTAGTTTCTGCTTTCACTGGGAAAATGGGTCATCCAACAAACCACTATGTTGAAGCCTTAGTATCATTATGGGGGATCAGGCTAGCAAAAGATTGTAACATTTCAAATATTATAATTGAGGGGGACTCTATGAATATAGTAAATATTCTAAATCAAGCACAACCCCTAGTTGGACCATTAGAGATTTCATTCATGAATCTATTAATATTTGTAAATCATTTACAAATTGTCAAATTATTCACTCCTATAGAGAAGGTAACAAAGTGGTGGATAGTCTTGCTAATCATGGGGTTAGCAATAACATGAAAACTTGGTTTAGTGATGACATACTTCCTAGTAAGGTACAAAATGACATCATCAATGATAAGTATGAAATCAAAAACCATCATTAAGAAGTCCTTTTCCATTTTGGGGATGATTACCATCTCACGTAGGGTTAATAATTATCATCAGCCTTCACACTCTTTTCTGGGTCTCTAAAGGTGCCGCCAAGAAGTAGTTTTGGGAAGCAACATTGTCATTTGGAATAAAAGAAACAGGTCTAGTAGAAACATAATCAAAATGGGTGGATCTCCATGCCAAACTAAACCCACCTGCGATCCTGCTTGGAAAGAAAATGAGGATCTATTGAATTATTTACAAATGGGTGGGGTCTCAAACTTCATTGAAAAAATACAAGGCCATGATCTTGATGTTTCCCTTCAATTTGAGGCTGGTTAGAAAAAGAGGACGGTTGAATATGAGGAGCACAACATGAAGATCATTAATGAGCTAATTGCTGAAGTGACAGTGTATGAACTTAGAAGGTGCTAGGTTCTTCAACAAAAGGATTGATAAGAATATTGAAGCCAAGAAATTTTTTATGAAGAAAATGACCTCGAGTTTATTACTATAAGCATAAAAGTAACTTCCATTCTAACACCTTTTGATGAAATTATAATGATGGTTGTCAGGTATGTTACATTGGAAGGATGATATGTCATGGTACCTCTTAAACATCTAGTTTTTATGAACCACTTTAGAAGGAATATGAAAAATTATTTTCCTCATTATCTTCTCAACTCCCTAGAACTGTATGTTCTTGAAGTCCAGAATCATACCTGTTCAACCCCCTCCATCAATGACTATTTCTATTTCTTCACCGCCACTACCTTTCCCAATACCCTCGCATTATCATCACCCTTGCCTCCCCTAACCCTACTCTTTCCACTTCCCCCATCATTTCTTTTGACCAAAGGAATATCAGGTCGAAAAACCCTTTGTACCCTCTAAATAATCCTTTCCCCTCCCAAAGGAATATTTGCAGTAGAAAATACATTGAGACAACTAAAAATATGTTACATATAAGAAACCATGAAGGATCCTCTTCTACAAAGAAAAAGGAAGACCTAACAAATAGAATTGAAAAAATGGAAAAGGAGTTAAATGCTTTGAAAAAATAGCTCAAATAGGTTTCAAGAGATAAGGTAAAATGAAGATGCAAGATGATGATGGTCAGATTCTAGAAGTTTACAAGAAGCTCAATTCAATGGATAACAGACTGGGAATTGCAAAAGGCCAACATGACTACACCATTTCTGCTATAAAGGCTATTTATAACTTTCATGGAGTAGCATGTCAAAAGTGTTTGCATGCTTAGTGACATTCCAGTGGTCCATTTGGGAGGTGGGACCAGAACGTGACCTGATTCTCTCCCAGTTGGACAAAAATGATCCCTCCCACATCACATCTCTAGTGCTCTTCACGTCTCTGTAGAAGGTGAGGATAAATATTGACAGAGCTAATAAATGAAGGTTGTTCTTACTTTTGGTTTATTGTTTTGTTGCTAGTAGGATGTTGTTTTCTTATTGATTTGTTGTAGTTTTGTTCTTGTTTGTTCCTCTTTGTATAGTTTATCAAAAAACTATAATTGGATACTCATTTTTATCTAGATGTTGATCCATAATATTTTTATTAACTGGATTATCTAGATTTTGATCCTTTTTGTAACAAAGCTATAGTCCCTTCAAAACTATTGATCGTATTATCTTCTCATCTAGTTTTTGAGCCCCTTTTGTAACAAGGTATAGTTCCTTCAAAGATATTTACCAATAATAAGAAAAAAACACTAATATCTTAATAAGAGAATCAAGAAAGTGATTTTCTAAAATGAATCAAGAAAAAAATTAAATATAAAAAATATGTTGTAGTGTAGAGCTTACCAACAACCACTTTCGTCAAGCTAGGGGGATCAATCAAAGTCAAATTTACAATTGAAAGAAACCAAATCCAATTATCAAATAAGGAATTAGCATGTTGAAACAATTTTTTTTTTAATGTGTTCTACATTCATAATAGAAATTTGGCTAAAATATAATACATATCATTGTGACATAAGAGTAATACGCATAAATTTTACACATGGAGCTCTAACATAATCTCATTATTGATAGTATAATAAGAAAAGTTCATAAGTATGATACACGAAAGCTAATAATAATACAAGATTTCTTCCTCTAGGTTAAACAAAAAGATTATTGCATGCCACAAAGTAATTAGAAATAGTGGTACAAAAAGCTCATAGAGAATCCTTCAATTTGCATATTGAATCAAATGTGAATGAAAATTAGAATATTGTGATTAAAAATTGGAAAGAACTAGTAAAAAATTAATATCTATAAGGGATATAACACATTAAGGAATATCCCTTGGTGAGAAGAAGGGGGTTTCATCTCATATTCTAAGAGCATGGAGGATCTAGCTGATTTCCTAGCCAAAAATGAACTTTTGATTTAGAATTGGAAGGCCCAAAATATACTTGGGCTAATAGAAGGACGGGTTCTGAGCTCATTCAGATTAGACTAGATAGATTTTTGCTGAGTAATTTGTGCATGATTAGACAACTATATTCTCTTAAAACCCTTCCCAAAATCGGATCTGATCATAATCCCCTTCTTCTAAATTTGGGGATGAATCAATCCAAGAAAGCTAGACCTTTCAGATTTGAAAATATGTGGTTGGACCACCCAAATATTTTCAATAGAATTAAAGTAAAGTGGGATATCTAAGTTCATGGGGAAGCTAGTTTTAGAATGATTTTTAAATTGAAGCATGTTAAAAGTAGCCTTAAAAGATGGAATAAGGAAACCTTTGGGAATATTTTCCAGGAAAAAAGTAGAATTGTAGAGGATTTAAGAACTATTGAGGAACTGATGGAGAATGATGGCCTTAACCCTATTCTTAAAGATCATGAACAAAAACTTTTGTTTGAATACCATGATATTTTGGCTAAATAAGAGGTTTACTGGAGACAAATATATAGGGTGAAATGGCTCAAGGAGGGGGACAAGAATACAAAACATTTCCACTTCACAACAACCTCAAAAGATAATCTCCTGAAGATTAATGAAATTAGAGATGAGAATGGAGTGTCCTACTCGAAAAGTAAGGATATCAATGTGACAATTATAAATTACTTCAAGGAGGGGAAAAGAGCAGAGGTGAATGATAAGAATAAATTCCTTGACCTCTTTAAGAATGTGATTTCCCCTCTTGAAAATAGATACCTCTTAATGATTCCCATGGAGGAGGAAATTTGTTTTTCTATCTTTGATATGGAACCAAATAAATCTCTGGGTCCTAATGGGTTCCCAACTTTCTTATTTCAAAAATTTTGGGAGGTGATAAAATAAGAGGTCATTGACATGGTCCAAGAGTTCTTCAATAATGGGAACCTCCTGAGATAAATGAATAATGCCTTCCTTGTCCTTGTTCCTAAAGTCATGGGGCCAAAGAAGTCAAGGATTTTAGACCAATAAGCCTATGTAATACCAGTTATAAATGATAACCAAAATCATTGCTAGTAGGATTAGAAATGTCTTGGACAACTTTATCTCTCTGGGAGTCAAGCGGATTTTGTTCGAGAAGGCAATGTTGATGAAAAATCACAACACCCCTGGATGTCGATCAGGCTTCTAGGTTGATCACTCTAGCATCCAGTGTGATTGCACAACATTGAATCCTTTCTTTGAGTGTGGGACTCATGAAAATGAGAAAGGAATCTCCAGAGAAGGCTGGTTCCTCTTCCTAAACTACCTGCCACAAGCTATTCCAGTGCAGGCAAGCTAATCTAATCCTAATCTAACCACCAAGGAGATAGGGAGAGAGAGAGAAGAGAAAAAGAACAAAAAGCCTACACTAAAACGGTGATACACCAGAGAAGGAGAATGTTGAACATCTATCAAAACTGCCATGGAACAAAGAGAGGTGAGCAATGGGAAGGATGGACAGATGCATCATAGGCCCAAGGATAGATTTCACACAGAAAATGTCCCAAAACTCCATGAACATAGCTCCAAACCTGCAATGAACATTCAAACGTGCACAAATACCTGCAATGAAGAGAGGCAAGAAGAAAACAAGTGAAAAACGAGCAAGGATGGACAGATGCATCACGAAACACATTTTTGTTGCTTCAGAAGTTTGCACAGAACATCATTTCAATAGTAAAAGGAAAAAATGCAATTACAGAGTAGGCGAGGAGGTTCGAACTCCATTTTCAACCCTGGAGAAGAAAAGAAGGGAGGGCAGAGCTGAAAAGATGAACCACCTTTTAAAATGAGCCAAATCTAGCTTTATACAATGCATGGGTCGAACCTGGAGAGAGAAACACAGGAAAATGTGCAAGCAGCCCAACCATTGACCAAAACGCATTCTTCATTAAAATTGGTGGTTGAAACATCACTTCTGGCCATGCTGAAGAAGAATGCAACCCATGTGCATTAAAACTAGTTGTTGAAACGTCAGTTCTGGCCATGTTGAAGAAGAATGCGACCCATGTGCATTAAAACTGGTTGTTGAAACGTCAGTTCTGGCCATTACCACGTGCCAGAGATGTTTCTTGATTTTCTCTCTCCAAACTGAACCAAAATGCAAGATTGACCTTGGAATCATGTAGAGAATTTCACCAGCTTTCCATTGATATAAAGAACGTGAAAATCTGAGCTCTGGATCGAAAGTTATGGCGATCTAAAGATTTAGGGCAAAAACAGGCCAAAACGGATATTTGAATTTTTCCCGCACTCTGCCACTTGGATGACACGTGTCGGGCACTGATTGGATGAGAAATTCTCTCTCCTTCCTTTTCGTGGGTTTTCCTTGAAAATTTTTACTTTTCTTACACTTTGGAAAATTTTCCATTTTTTCCCCGCGCCCCCGCCACTTGGGACACGTGGCGTGATCTCGGCTGGAGGACAAAGTGCGGGGTCATCCTTGTCTTTTAATTTTTTGGCCCAAGACTTTTGTCAAATTTTCCTAAGTCTTTCCTTGGCTCCGAACTCCCCACCTTAGGACACGTGTCCTGTGTCTATTAGCTCGGGCCGACCCTTCAAACCTTGCCCTTTGAATTTTTTTGGCCAAAAAACACTTAGCCAATTTCCATTGCACTTCCCCTTGTGACACATGTCACGATGCAATTCGTTGGTAGCTCTTTCAGCTTTTCACATCCCTCGTGTCCCTTAGGCTCGGCTGTCCCAAACTGCCTGGGACAAATATCTCCGAACCGCCCGATTCGGGCTTCCTTGTTCCTGTTTGCGGCGAAGACACGTGGCAAGATTCCATTCGCTCTCGGCTCTTTCGGCTTTTCGCGTCCCGCGCATACTTTTGGCCCGGATGTCCCAAACGAAAGTCCTCTATTTCGGTCAAACTAGCCGGTTCGCATCTTCCATGTACTCTTGTCCCAACTATCCCGGACTGCCTGGGACAAATATCTCCGAACCGCCGAAATGGACTAACTTGCGCCAAACCGGCCGATCTGCGTCTTCCGCGTAATTTTGTCCCAACTGTTCCAAACTGTTTTGGAAAAGCTTAGGCATTTTTCTTCATTTCTTCGGCCGGTTTGGCTTTTCACACCCCGCGTGTCTCGACGTCCCAACTGTCCCAAGTGCTACCTAGGCTAGGACTTAGCCGATTTTCTTTATTTTTTCTACCCCAAGCTTGTTTTTTGCAATTTTTTCACACTTTTGAAACCTGTTGGGTTTTTTTCTTGGATGGGAGAGTTAGAAAGAAGCCGAGGGGACCCTAGAAACATGATTTTTTGCCTTGAATCAATCTTACTTTCTCGGGACCAAATAATCTGATGCATGTTATCAAAATTACCCTAGGGGTGAATTTTGGATAACAATTTTGGTGACTCAGCGGGGTCATCTGCCTGCTAGATGAATGATCAGTAGCCTGAAGCAATCCATTGGGCATGGAGTCATGAGTAGTAGCCTAAAAACTAATCTGAACTTTGAAAACCTCCTCTCTGAGCCACTTGGAAACCCACTGAAATGGAGTCGTTCTCACCAAAATGCCACCAAAACGAACTGTGTAAGAGCAAAACCAGCACCACGAAAACTATGTATAGAACTGAAAATCATACATGCTCCAAATGGAACATGCAGAGTGTGCATAAGCACTTCTTTTACTGAAATAAAACCTACCTACTTTACTCTAATTGGAAGCAAAGGTGGGCTAAAAAACCTGCAACTGGTTGTGTAAAATAACTTCCCTTTCTCAAAAGTGGCAGCCATGCAATTGATTTGGCATTGAACATGGCTGATTGGATGGATGGAAAATCAACAAGAAGATGGTCTTCCACCCAAATCATCAAGGTATCAGCTGAAGGAAAATTCAATACCTCTTTTAGTTGCTCTACATTTGGATTGAAGAGGTATGACAACTGATCCTTGGTACTTTGTAGCTCACCCTCATGCTCAGAAGCAAGCATGACTGGTTGTGGCTTCTCCTTTGGCTCCAATAAAGCCAAATACCTGATTGGGCAAGGTATGGTCCGTTTGATATGCCCATAGCTCGATTTTCAACTCCAAAAATGGAGTCTTCTTGTAGACCTTCCCGAATGGATGGTGTGGAAGAAATGGTAGAGTCCTTCTACCGTTTCTCTTCCTCCAATGAAGAACATGAAAGATTAAAATCTTCCAATCTTGGTTCCAAAGAGCTGCTTTATAAGATGCATTTGCTTTGTAAATGAATGTTCTCCTTCATGACAACAGACTCAAGTGTTTGGAATGTGGATGATGAAAGAGAGAATGGTGGAAACTCAACCAGCTTCTTCTCCATCAAAATAGTCCTCCAAATCGGCAGATAAACCGCATCATGGCTTTCCCGCTTCGCAAATGCTCCACTTCCTCCATGGTGTCTTCTTGATCTGTAACTTGACCACCATGGTTTCTTTCACCCTCCAACATTGAGTTTGAGAGATCAAACTCCTCTTCAGTACTAGAACTTGAGAGAGGTGAAGTAGAAGGAAGAACTGAAGGTTCTCCTATAGCCTGCTTTGTGCTCAAAGCCCTTGGATCTGCAATTTTCTCCTCCACAACTAGAATGTGCTCCTCTTCTTGCTGTCCTTCATGGCCATTTTTTGCAATTTCTTCTTCCCCACATGGAATTGGGAATGCAAGAGGAGGGATGGGTTGTAACTCAATTGATTTGGAATTTTTTGTGGTGGTAGAGGAGGTGAAACCTCTTGTTTCTTTGGAGGAGGGGGTATTTCTGTTAGCTCTTGTGGAGGGGATGATTGTTTGGAAGGAAAAAGGAAAGAAGAATTGAGGTGTGGTGGAAGACTGAGAGGTGGAGACATGGGATCAACATTTGGGACAGCAGATGGGGAGTTTAAAATTTGCAATTCCAAATGAGATGATGTTGCTTAAGTAATGGGAAGAGAAAAACCAGATGATGGTGTAAAAATTACCCATTGACAAGGTTGTTCAACAACAAGTGTATAGGCCTCTATTTCTGTTGTCCATTGTGCAAGTTGGGGTAGCATCTTCATCATGAAGTCCATTTTCTCCCGAGGGCTGAAGTGTCTTGGAAAAGGGCATGGACAAGGAGTCCTGCAACCAATTCTGAAAGCTCTCATTTGAGTTGTTGCTCTGGACTGCACCATCTTTACCTCCATCTTTTGGATTTTCTCCAACAGACCAGCATCTTGCATCTAATTGTCTTCATTATATGCATACTCTTGCTCTTGGAAAGCTCCATAGCCAAACTGATTTTGGCATTGCTACTCATATGGGTATGCATGCTGATTTTGAATTTGTTCAAAATGCTAATTTAGAGGATTTAAAAACATGTTGGAGGTGGGAAACATTGCTGGTGTTGTTGAAGATGTGAATCCCATGATGGAAATGAAGTCATGATTGCACAACTTCATGGAATGGAAAAGAATGAAAGAGATGGAAAGAAATATGGATGGAAATGGATGAAAACGGTCTCAGAACTTCGAAATGGGTTCTTTGATCGGATGGAGTCGCCGATGTGTTTGCAAGTGCCTCCAAAGGCTGAAATCTTCACAGAACACACCAACCTGCAAAATATGAAATGGAAGACCTTGTAGTGTCCCACCGACGCGCCAAAACTGTTGATGCAAAATCACAAAGCACCCCGGATGTTGATCAAAGCTTGTAGGTTGATCACTCTAGCATCCAAAGTGTGATTGCACAACATTGAATGCTTTCTTTGAGTGTGGGACTCATGAAAATGAGAAAGGAATCTCCAGAGAAGGCTGGTTCCTCTTCCTAAACTACCTTCCACAAGCTATTCCAGTGCAGGCAAGCTAATCTAATCCTAATCTAACCACCAAGGAGATAGGAAGAGAGAGAGAAGAGAAAAAGAACAAAATCCTACACTAAAACGGTGATACACCAGAGAAGAAGAATGTTGAACATCTATCAAAAGCTGCCATGGAACAGAGAGAGGTGAGCAATGGGAAGGATGGACGAGATGCATCACAGCCCAAGGATAGATTTCACACGAGAAAATGTCCCAAAACTCCATGAACACAGCTCGAAACCTATAATGAACATTCAAACATGCACAAATACCTCGCAATGAAGAGAGGCAAGTAGAAAAAAGTTACAAATGAGCAAGGATGGACAAATGCATCACGAAACACGTTTTTGTTGCTTCAGAAGTTTACACAGAACAACATTTCAATAGTAAAAGGCAAAAACACCATTACAGAGTAGGGGAGGAGGTTCGAACTCCATTTTCAACCCTGGAGAAGAAAAGAAGGGAGGGCAGAGTTGAAAAGATGAACCACTCAAATCTTCTTTTAAAATGAGCCAAATCTGGCTTTATACAATGCATGGGTTGAACCCAGGAGAGAGAAACACAGGAAAACGTGCAAGCAGCCCAACCATTGACCAAAACACATTCTTCATTAAAATTGGTGGTTGAAACATCACTTCTGGCCATGCTGAAGAAGAATGCGACCCATGTGCATTAAACTGGTTGTTGAAACGTCAGTTCTGGCCATGTTGAAGAAGAATGCGACCCATGTGCATTAAAACTGGTTGTTGAAACGTCAGTTCTAGCCATTACCACGCGCCAGAGATGTTTCTTGATTTTCTCTCTCCAAACTGAACCAAAATGCAAGATTAACCTTGGAATCGTGTAGAGAATTTCACCATATTTCCATTGATATAAAGAACGTGAAAATCGAGCTCTGGATCGAAAGTTATGGTGATCTGAAGATTTAGGGAAAAAATAGGCCAAAACGGATATTTGAATTTTTTCCCGCGCTCTGCCACTTGGATGACATGTGTCGGGCGCTGATTGGATAAGTAATTCTCTCTCCTTCCCTTTCCGTGGGTTTTCCTTGAAAATTTTTACTTTTCTTACACTTTGGAAAATTTTCCATTTTTTCCCTGCGCCCCTACCACTTGGGACACGCCGCATGATTTGGTTGGAGGACAGGGGCGCGAGGTCATCCTTGTCTTTTAATTTTTTGGCCCAAGACTTTTGTAAAATTTTCCTAATTCTTTCCTTGGCTCCGAACTCCCCACCTTAGGACACGTGTCCTGTGTCTATTAGCTCGGGCCGACCCTTCAAACCTTGCCCTTTGAAATTTTTTGGCCAAAAAACACTTAGCCAATTTCCATTGCACTTCCCCTTGTGACATGTGTCACACTGCGATTCGTTGGCGGCTCTTTCAGCTTTTCACATCCCTCACATCCCTTAGGCCTAGCTGTCCCAAACTACCTGGGACAAATATCTCCGAACCGCCCGATTCGGGCTTCCTTGTTCCTGATTGCGGCGAAGACACGTGGCAAGATTCCATTCACTCTCGGCTCTTTCGGCTTTTTGTCCCGTGCGTACTTTTGGCCCGGATGTCCCAAATGAAAGTCCTCTTTTTGACCGAACCAGATGGTTCATGTCCTCCACATACTCTTGTCCCAACTGCCCTGCATCGCCTATGAAAATATCTCCGAACCGCCCGAAATGGACTGACTTGCGCCAAACCGGCCGATCCGCGTCTTTCGCGTACTTTTTGTCCCAACTGTTCCAAACTATTTCGGACAAGACTTAGGCAATTTTCTTCATTTCTTCGGCCGGTTCGGCTTTTCGTGCCCCACACATCTCGACGTCCCAACTGTCCCAAGTGCTGCCTGGGCTAGGACTTAGCCGATTTTCTTTATTTTTCTACCCCAAGCTTGTTTTTTACAATTTTTTCACACTTTTGAAACCTGTTGGGTTTTCTTCTTGGATGGGAGAGTTAGAAAGAAGCCGAGGGGACCCCAGAAACATGATTTTTGCCTTGAATCAATCTTACTTGCTCGGGACCGAATAATCTGATGCATGTTATCAAAATTACCCTGGGGGGTGAATTTTTGATAACAGGCAAATTACAAACAATATTATTGTGATCTAAGAATTTATTCATTTTATTGAATACTCGGGAAGATCAACTATGTTTGTTAAGATGGATATGCATAAAGCCTATGACATGATATCTTGGTCTTTTCTTCGTGCCATTCTTATTAAAGTGGGTTTCAATATCATCTTTATGAACATGATTATGAATTATATCTCCATTGCTAGTTTTTCTATTCTTGTGTATGGAAAAATGGAAGGTTTTTTCCAAGCGGGTTGGGGTTTGAAAAAGGAGATCCTCTCTCACATTTCATGTATGTTATTATGTCTAATTATTTAAGAAGGCTTTGTCAACATGCTTTGCTTTCTAATAGTATTCAGGGTATTAAAATCTCAAATGGTCTCCTTCTATTTGTCTTAATCAGTTTGTTGATGATAATTTTATGCTGGGTAAAGCTTCTGTCTAGGAAGCCTCTAATTTTAAGTTGGTTCTTAATGACTATGAACTTGTCTTGGGTCAGTTGGTTAACTTCCATAAAAGTGATGTTTTTCATTAATGTGGAGCATCAGGTTTAAGTCATATTAGCTCACATCTTGGGGTGTCGGATTAAGAAATTTCCTGATTCTTATTTGGGTATGCCCCTCATCCAAAAGATTCCTGACAACTCTACATGGAATACTCTGCTAGAGAGAGTGAATAGAAAATTGGTTTCTTGGAAGGGTATCCTCCTCTCCCAGGAAGGTAAGATTTAATTGCTTCAAATTTATCTTCAAGGAATCCCTATTTATGTCATGTACCTCTTTAAGCTCCCTTCCAAAATTATTGGATTCCTAGAAAAAATTCAAAAAATATTCCTTTGAGCGCAAGCGGAGGAAAAGTTCAAATTCCCACTTGTGGCTTGGGAAAAAGTTACTAAACCTAAGTTATGTAGAGGCATGGGTTTGAAAAATACCTCTCTTATGAATGAGGCTCGGGTAGCTAAAGATGGATGGATGGATGTTAGAGAAGAGGGTATTTTGATGGAAATCATGAACAAGAAATTTTTGTAAATTATAGGAAAAATGGAGTCCTTTTTCAATCAAAATGATTTTCCAAGTGGGTCCTTTTTCTAGAGTTCCCTTGTGGTTTCTAAGAAAATTTTGACCAAGGGAATGATCTGGGAGATAACTAAAGGTAATAGAATCAGATTCTAGAATGATAGTTGGATTTAGGATTATCCTCTAGTTAGCATGGAAATTTGGAAAAGGGTAGCTCAACACTATGAAGAAAAGGGAAAATTTTGGATAAGGGACTTCTAGACTCAGGAGGAAATCATTAGCTAGGAAGTCATTGTCCCCCTCCGAATTTTAATAGGGACCATTAACCTTTTTAGGATCTCAACAATAAATTAAGAAATTTCCATATCCCCATTTTCCAAAACAAGGAAGATTCCATTAAATGGAAAGAGGAAGATTCGGGGATTTTTTTGGTTAAATTAGCCTATAGATTAAATTTCAAGGATTCTATTCAAAAAGAGTATTGGGGAAGGCTCTGGGTGAAGGACCTTACTCCCAAGGTTAATATCTTTTACTGGTTGGAAGTCAAAAATAGAATTCTTACTGTTGACAATCTCAAGAAACGTGGAATGAAGCTCCTAAATAGGTGCTCGTTGTGCAGGAAAGAGGAGGAAAATGTCAATCATCTTCTCCTTCACTGTCCTTTTCTCAATTTTTTTGGTTCTATCTAGGAATTGTTCAAAATTCAATGAATCATGCCTAAGAGTATTGAGGATTGTTTTATTCAATGGGAGAGCCCTTTCAGTTTCCCCATCCCACATCTCTTTTGGGGCTTATGGAAAGCTAGGAATGATAGTATTTTTCATGACCAAAAAGCTATTCTCATGAGATTAAGAAGTAAAGTCTTAACTGCCATCAAAGAGAATAAATTTTTTAAAGGTAAGGATAAGAAACCTTTCCTGAGATGGGAGGAGGAATTTCTTGAGAGTTTCACCCTTAGCCTAGTGGAGATCAAAAGACCAAGAATTCGTAGCAGATGGACTAGGTCGAGAACAATGTTGTTAAGATAAATTTTGATGGGGCATCTAAAGGGAATCTAGACCCATGGGGGATTATTAATTAGAAATAGTAATGGTGAATGGATTTTTTCTTATGATGGTCCGTTAAGGAGACAAACCAACAATATGGCGGAGGCTAGAGCTCTTCTCTGGGGTTAATTTGGTTAAGGATAAAGGGATCAATAATATCCAGATTGATGGGGACTCCCTCATTATTATTAATGCTCTAAAAAATAAAAATGCTATCAAGTGGACCTTAAGGAATGTCCTAAATGATGTTAAGGAAGTTTTAAAAGGATTTGAAAACGTCTCAATTAATCATACTTGGCATTAAAGTAATACGTGTGCGGATTGGAAAATTACACCGTAAAAAGTTATGATCACAAGATTTGGAGTAAAGGTGATGATTTTCCCCAGAAATCAATGAAGTAATTGGTATAAATAGCTTGCACTAATTTTGATGATTTTGTAACGAGTGTGCATTGGTATCACTTGACCCAAGACAACTTACTTAAGGGGAACAATTTCATTTGTCTCGATGTTTTGAAAGGTTTTCTGAACTCATAAGAGCTAATGAATGGGAGAAGTCCATAATTTTGAATATGGGTGGTGATAGAATTAGGATCAAGTTGTAGAGTCATAACATGGTGGTCTTCACCAATCCTTATGGAAAAAGCTCAGAATTGGGGTTTCTTCAATTACATCTCTAAATTATATGGTCATGATCCTTCCCTATCGAATCAATTTGGTAGGGATTAGAAAGAAGGAAAGTTTAAGGTGAGAGGCATGGAAATAAAAGTGTAAGAGAGCACTACTTCCCTTGTTATGAAGATGTAAATGGATGGGCTGAAAATTTTCAAAGATAGAACCCTTAGGGAGCACGAAATGGAAATATTTTTTTGGGTAAGGAAAGGTGCTCCTACTTCACTAATGACATTGCTAGGTCTTGTATTTCTTGTATCCGGAGAGATGTGTGCCTCAAAATTATGAATTACATCACTCTAAAAGGAAAATACCGCAAAATTTACACTCATCACATGTCCTTCCTTAACATGTTTGGACACAAAGTTATGGTGAGCATTTCATTATTCTTTTTCATGTCGCGACTAGTTCTCTCGATGGAGTTCCATCAGACAAGGTAGAGACACCTTTGCATGAGGGGATCATCCTCCTAATGTATGAGAATGGGAAACCCATCCTGGATACTCCCCTAAAAAATAAGGTGGAGGAGGAGGACCTGAATTTTATGGTTTTCCTCACCAAGATGAGGGCTAGTAAAATTTCTGGGTATAGGAATGTAGGGAAGGATGTTGATATGGAGAAAAGTGAGGAAGGTCGAGGAAAAGTGAGCACCTCTAGGAAGAGGGGTTTTGTTGGTGATGAAAAGGACCTAGAGGAGTGGATCAAAAAGGTTCAATATCTAGAAAGGGTTATTCAGGAGATGGAGGAGAACAATGTCGGCCATCGGAAACCATGAAGGAAGTCATTCAAGCCACCAAACAAATTATTTTTTCCTAGGTGAAATCTAAAAAAATATAATGTAACTGGAGTCATAGGTCAAAGAGTTAAGTGATGGGATGGATACGGTGGATGAGGGCTCGAAAAAGAGGAATTTCAACTTGTGCATCAGCAGTTCTGAGGAAGAACTGGAAGAAGATATGACTACGAGGAGAAAAGAAGAGGGTTTCAACAAAGATAGTCCCTATAGATAACATGGAAGCCTCACCTAAAAGTTAGTTTGGTTTTCTACTTCTAGACTGTAGGTAGGATTTTTGTAAACTTCTTCAACCGGTGTTATGGCTGGTTTCTTTTTGTTCTTCCGCTTTTTTAGTGTATGGTCCTATCCTTCAATGTAAGAGTTAAGATTGTTTAACTCCTTGTGGACCTTTCTGTTTCTTTATGTTCGTTGTTTTTTGCTCCTTTTTTTGGTTCCTCCTTTATAAGGCCCCTAGGAGCCGATCCCTATTTTTACCTTATCTTATAAAAAACACATTAAGGAATATTTGATAGATAATCTAGGAGGAGAAGCAAACAAGAAGTTTTATATTTCATCCAAAGACAAAGTCTAGTTTTTATAGCAATAAATAAATAAGTGTTTCAAAGGCATGAGTGCACTTCCCTACATTAAGAAATAAGCATGATGATGGAATACAATATAAATATTCCATTTCAAATATCAACATAATAAAAACAAAAGAGAAACTTTCAAAATCGTAAAGACTTGGGAATGGAAAGGAATCGCAGTGAACAAGTCATCTTTTAGGTGAGACAAGTCATTTTGTGGACATCAGAGAAATTCTTGTCTATAATTATTTATATGGACACCAATATAGAAGTAAATGGCTACAAGATCTATTTGTATCATTATTAAGGATTTCAATACTACACCAACATTAGTATTGAAATTGGAGAAAACACAAAATTTAATTCCTTTATTTGATCCCTCCACTTTGGGACATTGAAAAAAGTTGGAAAACTCAATTGGAAAAATATAAGACTTAAATATAATCATCAAATAAATAGTTTTAGAAAACCTTGGTTTGGGTACTTGGTGTTTCTATTTAAAGTTATTTAAATATTCTACCATGAAGAATCACCTTTTAATATTTTAATTTATGTGGCTCCATCATACTTCCTCACACAAATAATTCATAGTTTTCCTCATTCAAATAAGTCAATTTATGGAATGCTTCTATTTACCACAATGGAAATGGTAGAAAATATTAGCTAACTCGTTAAGAGCATTAGGTCCTAAAAGGGAGGAAATGCAAAATTATGTTCCTTTATTTCATCCCTTCTTTCAAGGAAATACTGCAAAATATGGTATATCTCACAACCTATGGTTGAGCCACCCAAGATCTAATTTTTGAGGTAAAAAAGTTGGATAGAAGAGTAATCCTAGAAAATGCACTACAAAAAATACCCTTTACAATAAATCATACGATGAAGTGTAATATCCTAAATACTCTTGATATGTACCCATTCCATAAATACTACACTAGGACCAATCCTCTAATCTAGGAAGGATTTTGGGTTTAACGATAGTGTTGAAGAGGCTCATCTTTAAAGGGATGTCTTGGAAATGTATCTAAAATCACTTGTGATTAAAAATATATTGACACATATCCTTTGATAATATGTGAATAAGAAGTAAACTTCAAATTGAAAGATGAAAAAGTTGTAGTCCCAAATAAGTATAATTTTTGGTGATCTCCATCGCCTATCCTTTAAAGGATATTTTAAACCTTAAAAAAATATCTTAGAGTTATCAAAAATCATATCCTTAGTTTTACTAAGGCTAACCACAAGTCGAGAAAAATATTGCAAAAGAAAACAAGAGCATCTAACTATTACAACAATGTGTTGGATGATTAAGAGAAAATGACCACATTGTAAACAACATAATAACAATCAAAATATGGTGTGATTACAATAATTATCAAGAAATTTAATTGAATTGAAATAAAACTCTTTCTAAATTGAAATAAAAATCTTGCTGAAATGAAATAAAACACTTGGTGAATTGAAATGGTAGAATTCCATTAAACGCATGTGCACGCACGTGCGTGTGTACACACACACACACACACACACAAACATCTGTTTAATGGAGAAGAGAGAAGGAGATATTTGAGGAGCTCAGATAGGGACTCAATTAATACCCAAATATATATGAGAGTCCAACTATAATTTTTTCACCTAAATTACAAAATACACTTCTGAAAATGGTACTATCTAATTATAGTAATTGCTAGTTTTAGAGTAGAGGAGACCCATTCCTAAATAACACTTCAACTCTTCCTTGATTTTGGGGATGTAATTTTTATTTATGATGCTCAATCAAGAACCTTTGAAGATGGGTAGGAAACCTCTAGAGCTATATGAGAAACTTCCAAAGCTAATTGAGATACCTCTATGGCCATTTGAATTTCAAGGTGTCGTATTTCAATAAATGTGAGTGGTTAAGTTGTTAAATCACACCTCCATTTGGTTTGCAACCTTGTAAAACACCCTAAAAACATGAAATGTAGATGGAGAAATTCAAACCTTGAAAAATTAATGTGGACTCCCAAAATGGTCTAGTTTCATGTTACAATTTACATGCAAATTGCAACTTGAAACCCGAAACTCGAAATATAATAAATCCTTTATATTCTAGGTTTCGGGGTTTGAGGAACAATTTACATTAAAATTATGTTTTGATACCAGAAACCCAAAATATGAAATACCAAATAAATATTTCAACACTTAGGAACTTTCAGGATTTTTCAAAATTATTTGTGGGGGCGGATAACAAGAAGCATGGAATATGTGTAGGTGCATGAAGATCCCAAAAAAATGACATTCTTAAAAAATGAATTCTTCATCTCTAATCAAGCTGCAAATCTACCCAAGTCCAGAAATAAAGATGTGGGATGCCAAAATAACCCTAGGGGGAAGTTTTAGACAATAGTTCATCTACTCTCTCATTCCAAATTTTCATGCATGATAATATTATAAAACCAAGAAAGGTGTTTAGAACTTTCATAAATGATTCATGGAATTATTTTCCTATGGATTTTGTTCTTATCGTTGTTTGCATTTTTGTGTTATTATAATTGAATGTGGACCTTATTGTATACTAAATATATAAGCTTACTAAAAAAATTAACCCTCTCTCTATTTGTTTCCCCAACTACCCTTTACCTCTCCTTTCTAACAATTCCTCCCTTATACTTTGTAAAATAACTTTTCCATATGTTTAGTGGATTATTCTTGTGTGATTCTTTGTCTAACATCCACCCAAAACTTTAGGTTAGTTTACATTCAATAATACGAGCCTCCCCATACACAAGAAGAGGGGCTTATCCCCATGACCATTGATAGTAACTAATAATTTTCCCACATGAAAATTATTTTTCAAATAGTTTTTAGTGACTCTTATAGGGATAGATCTTCCCTCATGCACCCATAAATATATATGGAAAATACAAAAATACATATACCAAAAATAAATAAATAAAAAATATCAAAGTAAAAATCAGATTTTGAAGATGACTCTAATAATAAATAAATCCATGTCACATTCATTTCCCACATCATAGCGCGAAGTTTCAATATTGGTGTTTGATACCAATAAGTGACAACAACAATGAAGAAGAATATGACCACCAAGATGTGGAAATTTTTATCATCATCATTCTAGAATAGCTCTCACAAAATAAAGAATTATGGTACAACAAAGAAGTCTCGTTTTCCAAACAAAAATATACAACCATCAAAAGGAAAGAATGTTGTTAACATTTCTACAAAAATTATGAAAATAGTATCTAGAATAGATAAAATTTCTATGTGTAAAGATCCTAGAATCAAATCATTATGGCTTAATTCAAGTGAACAAATTCTAACGGAAAGAGGATGGGAATCGTACCTATCGATAATCAAGAATCTATTGGCTTGATGAGAAACATGAATAAGAGATACAAGATATATGAACAACGTGAGGATGAATAATCTCCTAAAGATAATGGTTTGAACCCCACATAGCTGACCAAAAATTCAAATTATTGTATTTTGTCTCTCTTCCTTTGGATGATTTTCTTTCCTATGGAGATAAGAAATTACAACTTTGAAATGGAGTTTTTGTAAAAGATATTGAGTGTTGCAAAATAAAACTATGATCCCCAAACCAATCCCGAGTTTCTAAATTATACTTGAGGCTATGCAAGAAATATATGAGTAGTTCAAACACTTCATAACATTGAGCCAAAAGAGATTCATCCTTGAGAAGGAGATTATAATGATTCTCCATATTCGAGGTGTTTTTCCTCAAATAATCCTATGTGTTTCTCATGATCTCCTCATCCTTGAGCCTTCTAATGAAAATCAATTCAGCTCCTTTAAAGATAATGAAGAAAGCATGAAAGTTAAACAACTATTCATAGCTTCATTTTTGCACAAGGCAAAAACCTTTAGAGGGAAAATGTATATGATAGATGAAGATTATTTTCCCATGATACATGATGCATTTCTTGTTGAGAATTCCATTAATCACAAAGATGTTCAAGAGATGAATCCATTTTCCCACCAAATATCCTTAAGTAGGATGACTTCGAGGTAATCATGGATAGTTTTCTTTCTAAATTTTACTCTTCAATTGATGCATAAATTCTAAATGATGAAATGGAGAAAATTTAAGAATCCAATTCCCTTCTTGAGACAAAGTTAGATGATAAAATTGAACATGATACCCCAAAAGAGTATAATGTTGATCACCATAGAAAATATAGAGTATTCTTGTTTCCTTGCAAAGAATAATACTCTATAGGATGTGCTTAGGGTGGTGAAGAATATTATTCTCATGTGGCATCCCCAATATTGTATTCTTTTTCATGTCGGGAGGATTATTTAATGAATCTTGAACTAAAATGTGTACCATTCTCATGCAGTATAGACCTCTTCTCTTTGTTCAAAAATGATGAAAACCAGGTATGTTTGATCTTAAAAGAAGGCAACTCCCATATTACAAGGAATGTGTATTAGGAGATTTTGGAAACGAAATTTATCAAGTGGAAAAACTTGTGGATTTCTTGCCAACGCTTTGGGAATCTAAGTCCCTCTATTTAATTGGTGCAGTTGTTGTATATGCATGCATGATAAAATGTGGATTTTTGCGATGGGCTTTTGACTAGGGATCCAATAGAGGCACTCCACTGGCCTGTGGAAAAGATAGCAATCTCTTGCTAGGGAAGACTTTATCTGAAAGTGGGAAAGGGAGTGAGAATAGAGGTAGGAGAACTAATGTTGTAGGTAGAAAATCAGATTCTTGTACACACACTAGTTAGAAATTTCAACACATGCATTTATGAGAAGAAACAACCCTGCAAATGGCAACAAGATGAGATAAGATTGTGAACTCAAAGTTTCTAAAATCTCCTCATCAAAGAGGCTACAAAATCCTTCTTCTTGTATTGATGCTTAAATAGAAGTTGTACATAATGTGGGAATGGAAGAAATTTGAGAATGGAGGAAAGTAGAAGAAAATGGCTATCTCCTTTTCTTTCTCTAAGTACAATGCACTCATGAGTTTACAAGATCAATTACCAACCCTTACAATGGCATGAAGAAGCCATTAAATATCTTACAAGAAATGGTTACAACTTCTTCTTTGTTAGTAAGAAACAATTTACAATCTTTTCAATCATTCGCGTCCGTTTAGATTCTTGATTCACGAAGAAATGCCAATGGCGAGAAAAACTAGACTTTTCATAATGCAGTCGTTACACTCATTTTGTAACTTTGAATTTGAATTGTTCATCTTGCCTTTGAAACTTTAAACCAAAGTCGTCCATGTGGGAGAAATTTATTGGAGCGAGTGTGGAGGATGCCTTTTGCATTTTGTGACTTTATAGAGATTTGGAATTTTTACATTTTTGGTCCACTCACCTACTTTTGATATGGTCTTGACACGTGGCCTTACTTGAGTGGAGACAGAGTCGCGGGTCACTTTTATAATTTTACCTTTTTTCAATGCGGGCTCAAAAACACAAATTGCTCTGCCGGCCCGCCTCCCTACTTTGACCTTCGATGTGGGCTTAATATTTGAATTTTCCTTGGTGTGGGTGGGGCTACAGGTCACTTTTTAACTTTAATCCCCTTTAATGAAAACAAGGATCAAATTCTCAAATCTCCTGTCGATCTACTTCCCGCTTTAACTTTCAATGCAGCTCAACATTTGACTTTTTCCTCATAGCATGATTGGGGCTGCAAGTCACTTTATGAATTTTAGCCCTTTTTACAAAAAGGCTCAAAACCTCAAAGTTCTCTGCTGACCCGCTTCCCGCTTTGACTTTCAATGTGGGCTCAACATTTGATTTTTCCTCATAGCATGATCGGGGTTGCAGGTCACTTTATGACTTTCAGCCGTTCTTACAACAATGCCTCAAAATGTAAAAAGGATCTACCTTTCTACTTCCAATTAGATATGTCCATGTACCGATAGATAATGGGGCCAAATTTTGACAAGGAGGAAAATGCCCATCATTCACAACTATGGAAAAATGTAGAGAAGAAGAAAACTCCACCATTTCGCGCCTGATTTTTAAATTTCTTTCACGAACCAAGGAATTGAAAACAATACAAGGTTCAAAGATCCATGGCCATAGAAATATTGAAAATTTCATTCAAATGAGGAAAATAATAAAATTTTCATGCGTCCAGATAGGAAAATGGAAAATTTATCAAAACGTGTAGACTAGAGAGTTTAAACAACTTCAAAGCATGAATTTCTCTATCTTTTCAGACTTCCAACTTTACTTGAACACTTCTAGAGGGTGTGAGCTCAAAATTTTTGAATTTGACTTAAAAAATGAGGGGGATTTTGAGGGCGACAACAGAAAATTAGGAGGAGGAGGAGGATTAGATCATATTTCAAGTTAGTTCCTAAGGCCTAATATGAGGATTCTTCAAATAAATGTGAATGTGAGAATGTGGTAGCTTTAAATAAGGAATCAATGTGAGATGTTTTAAAGATTATAGATGAAATTTGAGATCCTTAGCTTAGTCTTGAGATCATAACCTATGCCATGATGAAGAAATATAAGTGTGATATCAGTTGTGTTTCTTATTTCAAGGTACAAAATTTTGACGATAATATAAAACAAATATGTGAAATTAATGTTCTCTTTAAAGCCTTGGATGACGAGGATGAATGTGAAGGTAAGTATTCTTATTTCCCATTTTGTGAAGAATATTACATCCATGATCAACCGAAGGGAAAATAAATTATTCAACATCCTTTTGATGTTTTCAGTTGTGAAGATAACACCTCCATCATATAAAGTAATGTTAGGTCTAGTGATGTGTTGATAGGCACAAAGAGAAATCATTTGGAACAAATGGATAAGAATATGCAATAGTCTTGTGAATGGATTCAAAATTATCTTGTTCCTACCTCTTCGAATTTTGTGCTAATTTTTTAACATGAATACATGTTACAAAATTCACTTAAGAATGATTAATTCCTTTATGAAAAGAATATAGAATCCATTTTTGAAAACATGAGAGAGAATATTATCATGGTCATGAGGCCTCAAGCCGAGACTACTAAAGGAAAATCTTCCAAGCAAGTTACAAAGTGGTCATTGGATGAAAGGGTTTTTTTACGTGTAGTATTTGTATGAAGAAGAGATATTGGTCTCTCTCTTTCTTCTCAAACCATACAAATCCATCACAAGAGAATGAAATGATTAGATGATTTTCTTCAAGCCTTGGAGGTATGAATTCAACTCATTATTCCATGATGGTACATACTTCTCTCAAAAAATTTCTGGTTTGTGTACATTATTCTCCCCCTCAATAAATTTTCCCATGTACTATAATTTCCTTTCTATTATGTTCTTGATTCAATTTTGGCATATTTCCTTTTTGTTTAGTGTGTTTCCTTCCATTAGTGTGTTTTTTAGGTTTTCCTCATGCATTTTGATCTCTTACATTAGTAGTTTGAAGAAATTAAATCTATATCATAATTTAACAAGGAAATGGTTTTCACCCATGAGAAAATGGAGGTTATATATTTCCCTTATGATCTAATTTCCTCAAGTTATATCTAGATATGTTCATGTGAAATTACTAGTCTCAAAAATTAAAAAAATGAACCATGACAACCAAGCCACAAAGTGAAATATTGCTTTCAAAATATTCCCAAATCCCTCTCCTAGTCATCTTGCCTTCCTTATCATAGCCATTTCCTTTATGATAATTGTTGGATGAATTTTTAAAGTACATGTTATACCCTAGTGTAAAATCAGTCACTTTGGTGCTAACGAAATTCTTAGCATTTTCAAATATTTTTGTGTGAAGGACTCCAAATCTTGTCACAATGTCTTATAAGAAGTCCACTATGGAATTTTTAGTTACTTATTTTAATGGAATTGCCTCAACCCATCTTGTGAAGTATTAAGTGAATTTTAGGACCCATTTATGACCAACATTTTAGAGAGGGCTTGTCATGCCTATGAAATAATCCCCTATTGAGAGAAAGGATGATATGTTGATATTTCTTAGAGAGGAAAGAAAAAAAATCTTTTTATCCCTATAAATACAATACAATCTTTGAAATTTATTACAAATTTGTGGTAGTCAACAAATAATGGAGGAAAAATTAACCAAATTTTATGAACCTGGTAGTAATAGTTTATCAAAAATATTTTCAACCAGAGAAACTTAAACGTAACTCTTTGAGTATCCTTTATACATTGTTTGGCTTAATACATCTTAAAATGACACCATCAACATTTATTTTAAAAATCAAAACATCAATCAACTCATACTAAATAACTTGTAATATAAAATGTCTCATTATTGCTCTTCTAAAATTATTGGGCCATCCTCCAATGTTTAGGTGGCTTTTCACATTTTAAAACCAAGTGTTTCCCATGTTTTCTTCCACTACAATCTCTACTAGCTAGAAGTAAGCTTATTCTTGAGATGGCAAAATATCCTCACCTAATTATTGACACAATTCCTTTCCTTTAATCATTTAGGTGGATTTAATATATACATCAAACACCATGATCTTAATACTATAATAAATTCTCTTGTCATGATTTTAGAGCTCACATTGTACTATGTGATACCAAGATGAGTAACATAGATGACGATCTTATTGTTTTATAATAAATGTATAAAAAAAATTAGATCTCTTAGGAATTCCAATGTTTGTTTCTCAACAAATTCATATTTGACTTCATATTCCTTAAGACTATAATTTGTAAAATCAATGGGATTCTCTTAGTTGGTTTTCCTGGTCGGAATGGAAATCATTTTGTTTTTCCCTCATAATGCATATATGAAAAATCCTTGGTAAAATTATGGTTGAATAACGTAGGATATTAAGGTATATATTTCTTGATTTGTTCAAAATTGCTTTGACCCTCTTTATTCCATTGGAAACTACATCCTTTCTTTAATATCATGGCTATAGTCTCACAAAATAATAAATTTGGTGATAAAATTCCTTACAAAGTTGATCTTTCCCAAGAATAATTGTAATTCTTACTTATATGGGGAAAGAGAAAACACCAATGGGTAGTGATTCTATCATGGTCAATCCATATTTTGATACAAGATGTCCCAAAATCATACCCTTAATGACTACAAAAATAAATTTCTTTTGTTTCAAAGATACACCAAAATCTCTTTATCCGATGAAAGTATGTTCAAAGTGTTTCAAATGGTCTTCCCGATTCTGTGAAAAGACCTTTATATGATCTAAATAAACTAGAATAATTTCATTAATAATATTTTTAAAAGTTAAGTACACGGCCCTTAGAAAATTTGTACAAAATTTACCATTATAAAAGGCATATGTTCATAGGAATATGTCCCCCATTTGGTGGTGAAATTCATCTTGTACTGATCATAATTTTTAATAAGGATATTATTATACACTTAGAAACCATCTAGAAATGAAAGTCTTTCGAGACCCTGCCACTATTTGTAAGATATGATGCATAGATGTTAAGCGATAATGGTATTTAAGAGATGCATTTTTAGATCCCTAAAGTCCACATACAATATGATCTCAACAATTTTCTTTATTACACGGATTAAGGTGGTTACCCAAAAATAGTGTTTAATGGGAAATATTATGTTAGATTTGATAATATTTTTTAACTCCTTCCTCATTAAGGGTTAAATATTTAGTCTAGTTTGTCTTTTCATTTATTTCACTGATTTTTTATTTAAATATAGTTCAATAGTATGCTAATAATATATGGGTTATAGAATTTATGATAATCATAAGTCCAAGAATTACATCATCTTACTCTTGGAACAACTATAAAAATTATTTTTTTGATAAGGGGTGCATACCTTTCCTAAATTCAAATGTTTACCAACAAATATAGCCACTACATGATAATATTCTTCTTTAATATTCAAGATTTTATTTTCCCCTTTGAACTTATCATCAAGGGTAGATAAAATTTGCAAGGTAACTTGAAGAATTCAGAAACTTATTTTTTTAAATGAATTGTCTTATTAGCATAGATTTCTTATATTATTGGTTGTAAATCTTGAGATAACTCAACCTCCTACTGGATAAAATGGAAAATTTTCTCATCATTATAAAAAATAATCAATAGAAGTCATTTTCGGGTATCGTTGGTCCGATTACCAATTCTACATGTTGATATGCCATATTCATGATATATTTAGGGGGATAAACTAAACCTCAATAAAATCCATTCTATTAGCATTAACATTTCAATTCCTATAGATAAATTTTAATTTTATTACATCAAAGTCATCTAAAATATCCCAAACTCTATGTTTATATTCCTTAAGGAGAGAAATCTTTGTTTAAAATATAGACCTAACATGTTGGATTACAATTTTATTATCTCTAAAGATAATCAACCTCTTGATTCCTTTATTCTTTGCAATCAACATACCTTGAAATAAAGCTTCATACTCAACCACATTATTAGTGTAGTTCAATTGAAGTCTATAGGATAAAAATAGTTTTTCACTCTTTGGTTATAATAGGAAAACACTTTCTCCAACTCTTATTTTTCACTTAGAACCATTTAAAAACATTTACCATACACCCTCCAAATCCTTATTGATTTAAGAAGGATGGGAATGGAAATACCCTCATCTTGTATACAACATGTACCTATAATACTCTCATCAAAGGTATCATAAGTGTAAAATTTCCACCATCCCACCGATAAAGGTATTCATAAGGAATTTTAGTTATAACTTCTTATTGTTCAATCTCAACATCATTATTCTATATATTAAATGTAATGGCACTATTCAACTCAATGGTCCTTAGCTAACATGTTTCAACATGAAACTAGGAAATAGGATCAACTTTAAGGGTGATTTTGGTTCCATAATTTGTCCTCAAATACATGTGATACCAATCGGATAATATATATCCTTTCACCTAGGAATTAGACTCCTGGATAAGCTCAATGAAAGGATAGGTGGGAGAGATATCTTGAGGGATGGTTATGCAAGGACAAACATGTCAAGTTAGATAAAAAATTTAATGACTCCTACAGTCTTAATATCAGTTTCATCGAGCTAAACCACTCCTCCGTTAATAGAAGCAAATTCTAATTAAATGAAATCAATAAATTTATTAGGAATAACTATGCTACTATCCCCATAATTAATCATATAGTATGAAATAATTGCTTTCCAATTATTAATTATATATATATATAAATGAGGATTAGGGGCACTAGTCACATTATTGGCATTATCTTGATAAAGATTGACAGAACTAAACTTACCTCCTTCAAAGCCTTTACGAAATTTTGAATTACCTCATCCCTTCCTATAGTAGATCCATCTAAATTTTTATTTCCAAGGCATCCCACATATAGAAATTTACATTGGTATTCTTTATTTTCTATACAATGTATAGGCATGTTGTTATAGACCTTTGTAAATTATAAACAACCCCATATTTCTTTACATTTTTAGTGGTGTGATAGTATATATTTGGATGTACATTTGTAAATTATAAACAACCAAACTCTCATCTATTACCGATGAAGGTGGTTGTGATGGTTCAACTGTTTGGTTTAGTTGTACCTAAGAATTTTGTATTGTCAAGGCTTATTTGATAGCTCCATGTGTACAAGTATTTTAATCATAGGGTTTGGAATAAGGGAATCATCACCTAATGTCTTCACACATGTTGTTTTTGTAGAAAGTAATTCTCTAATAGGATTGGTGAGAGCAGGGGTATGTAGGATTGATAGGTTTAATAGGAGTAATATAATTTTTAGGATGACCTTTATTATGCTATTAGGTAGGGTTATATGGTTAATAATGCATTGTAAAAGGTAGAGGTTTTTTCCTTCTTATCAAAATCATGAGTGATAGGTGATCACTCTTATCTTGAAACTCTCTTTCCAAAATTTCTCCATAATCATCCCATGTGCTCATAGATTTAGGAGGGAGGTTCCCATACCATAAAAAATATTTTACTTTAAGATATGTAACCAATAGTATCATTAATAATTCCATTTGGGCCTTATGAACACATGAGATGATTATAGAAACCTCAACTAAAGAAAACAACACCTCCAACCTAGATATTGTAAGAACAGTGGCAAATCTAATTGTAAGAGTATTGTCCCCTTAACTTATCCTTTCAATCTTTGTGTCCATGTGAGTCCAATGGATGGGAATGTAGAAACAACAGAAGAATAAGGATGTGGGAGCAACAAAATCTTGAATTGACAGACTGGGAAATAATGCAAGTGGAAGAGAGAAAGCACAATTGAACAAAGTGATTGGCTTTGGCAATTTCTAGCAAGAAAGGCAAAGAACTTTACAATAGCAAGAATACAAATTTTCTCTAGGTTTTGTTTGCACATAAGCATGATATTTATAGGAATTTAGCTGGGAAATGGTTGAATCCATTTGGTAGAAAAAGGACATAACAAAAGTGAAGAGGGAGTTCAAACTATTAACAACCATCAATCACAAATAGAAGTGCAAGAATAGATTGCCACAAGGAATTTGGACCTTGGAATCATCTAAAATGGGCAAGAAACATGTCTAAAAATGCAAGTTAAGTGATAGAATTATGCATCAAAACATGAGTTAACTCTCTGGAAAGTTTTCACATGACCACCGCCTTGTTTAAGGCAGTAATTTACAAACACGCCTGATTGGGCGGTGGTCACAAACTACCGCCCTACCCGAGTGGTGGTCACAAAAATGTCGCTCGAGCGGGGTGGTGGTTTTGACACTAAAGGTAAAAACTACTCTAGAATGCACCGAGAAGATAGGAAAAAGTATGCAAGGGCTAAGTAAGGATGTCTAGGCTACAAATATGTATCGCAAATAGGTTTTTAGAGCTCTAAAACCTTCTAAAACGATATGAATCATCAATGGGGACTTTTGTAACCATTTTTATGACAATGTAGCACATGAAAAATTGGGTGCATACATATTGCCCCTTCGAAGACGCATCTTATCCATGAAGAGGTGTAAAATGTAGAATCTGATTATGGAATTCCTAAAATGGAGGGTCAAAAGCTATACCGACACGTCTGTGTGCTTTGAAAAGTGGTCTTCCAAACTCCCACTACCCGTAAAATGAAAAGAAGACTCAAGAGAAGATAAATAAATTTTCAAAAATAAACCCTAAATCAAAATGACAAGAGAACTCACCATTTGCATGAGGATAAGAACTTACCTCCGCTAGCACTCTAACCCTGCAAGTCACATACACTAAAAGTGAGGTTAGATATAACATATATATTAAACTAACTCATTTTTCAACTCATTTGTACCTATTTGATTAGTGATTTTTGAGCTCTAGTCCCACGATGACCATTTTTTACAAGGATATAGCAAAAACATCCATGATAAGATCATGATCATACCTCCATGAGTGGGAGATCGAGTCTTGCAGTCTAAGGTTGGTTTTTCTCATTTGTTTGTTTTCAAACCTAAAATGTCAAAATGTCAAAATATTTTCCTAGGAGGGGTTATTTTTAGGATTTTTTGTTTTAAATGAGTCTCTACGGGGTGCCCATAGGGCATTCTTTTATTTCATGAAAAATGGTCAATTTTAGCATTTTTAGGAGCTTTATAGGGCCATGTAGCCATATGGTGAATCGGTTCAGGACCACCACCCGAGTCGGGCGGTGGTTATATCGAATGCATTAAACTCATGTTAAATTTTTTTTTGGATTTTTGATGTTTTTCCATATTTTTTATGAGTGTGCCTATTGAAAATGTCATTGACTTGCTATTTTTGTTATTTTAGTGGATGTAGAATAATGAGGAGTACATTTATTAGAGTCGTGAGAGGGAGTTTGGTGCTACCAGAGATTCTTGATCAGCTTACTCAGTGAGATTGACATTCTGCAGAGAGAGTGGACATATGGCAGATTTCTCGGGTGCCCCATGTTACTCCTAGCCAGTCATATTCTTTGTGACTTTTTCTCTTATTGGGATACAAACCAAAATACCTTCCATTTTTCGAGTGCAAGGGGTGAGTGGACGATTACATTAGAGGATGTGTATGGGATACTCGAGTTTTGATACTAGGGAGGAGGCTGAATCTAAATACAACAAGATCTAGAGCTACGATGTCCTTGTGGGCTAGCTACATGGGTGATGTTGTATTGTCAGTTATCTCAAAGAAGGGCATGAAGGTTTGATTGATTGTCACCGCTTCTATTCCTTCTATCTACAAGGCCATCATGGGTATTCTGGCTTCGCGGTTGATCGGGGAAAAGGGGGTGATACATTGCTATATTTTTAGGCTCCTATTATCACACAGATTGAGGCATATGGCCATACCTATGCTTAGGGAGTAGATATCCTTGGGACTACCTACCACGACTTGTATCAATTAGTTCATCTACGAGTTTAGTCACTCAGCCATCTCACACTCATAATGAGTTGGGTTTATGAGCTTATCATCCGCTACCAGAGGGGAGTGCCAGTATTGGATCTAGGGGTTAATAGGGCTACCAGATGGACATGTATGTCATTACTTAGAGGGCTACATCAGTCAGTGGCTTCATTTACTACTAATGGCCTAGTTTTTACTCCCTACTATGACATGGTAGGAGTTTGGGGACAGAGACAGACCATAGTAGTAGTTTGTGCCACTACTATTCGATTAGTTAAAAGGATGTAGAAGGTAGAGGCTCATTCATTTAGCTGAGTTCCTTAGCATTTCGGCCTCCCATATATTGACATGCTTCCTCATGTGGCACACATATATAGGAGTGTCAAGGAGGCTTGAAGAGGTCCTAGGGGTGACCCTAGATGGATAGTAGTGACTCCAAGAGTGTTGATTACAATTAGGCATGTTATCTGCTCCCAAAGGGAAGCTAGTCTTTGCTCATGCACCATTAATCTAGATCAAGGTCACACTCACTCACATCCGGGAGGAGATACCTATAGATATAGATTTTGATTATGAGGAGGAGATAGGGGACTAGAGAGTAGTAAAATGGCGAGGATGTTGGTGATAAGGATACCAGAGATGGGTCGGATGATGATGAGGGGTTGGGTGGTGAGACTGGTGGGGTAGTTCACATAGAGGAGGAGGAGGAGAGAAACCCCAAGTGGCAAGACACTCATAATATATTGAGAGTGAAACAAGAGGAGGCAGATGTAGAAATGGATGTTGTAGTCTCGAGGACCCATTTCATCGTGCGGTAAAGGGAGATGAGGATTTTGTGATGGGACAACACATTACCTTAGGAATTGGAGAGGCACCACGCAGAACTTGCAATAGTAGTACTATCCGACCCCACATGGATGCATAGAGATATGAGTATGTGAATACTCTTTCCCCGACTCTATTAGATATAAGTGTAGTTTACTTTTTTTTTACCTCTTTTTTTTTTTTAGTTTTCTAATTCACCATTGTTTCTTCATTTTACAATGAACACTGAGGAGTAGTGAGACCTTATTCATTGAGTTTGCATTGATACCCTACTTCTTCCTACGGGGAATACTAGAGCATAAATTTTGGAGGATGTGGGATAGCCTTTACAAGCTGGTCGTCATATTGATGTTTTTACGCCTCTCTAAAAGGTTGTAGAGATTATTACCAATTTGAATACTGAGTTATGACCTATGAGGTAGTTTAGAGGGAGATAGAAATGATTAGGATGATCTATAGTGAGACTACAAATAGTGATCAATCCCATGGGCACTCACACCACTTTGTGCACTCATGTTGTCGAGCCACAGTAGGAACCCTAGATGTGCACCTTCGAGGGGTCCCACCAGGACTGAATGGCTATTGATCCATTATTGCTTTGTTACCATTTAGTGAGCCACCTATACTATTTTTTTGGGCTCACTACGAGTTTTTTGACCACACCTAACACGTGATGACATTGTATACAAACATGATTTATTACATAAATGGATCTCTTTTTGGTTTGGATATTCCTTGCATAGAGTTTACTCGTATTTATGGTTTACTGAACATGTGTACTCTAGATGTTTTAGAATATTTATATTTGTATGATTTTCAGAATGTATGCAATGGATGATAAATGCTAATAGAATGATTATTTTTGTTATTTTGATATGATTATGCAGACACATTGTAATGTTTAAACTTTAACATTTCAAGTAAAATTTGGTACTTCATTTGATATTGGCATTATGTGATGAATGATGGTATGATAATAAAATGAGCTCACTCTATTTATAACTCCATGCAACTAGTTAGATGTGAGGGCTCAACATCGAGGGTTAGAAGAGACACGAGTTATATGCATTTGTTGAATGAGTATGATGAGAGTAAGACAAGGTTTTGACAAAAACCCAATTGAGAACCTACACCCTAGTTCTACACAAATTTGCTACATAGTTCAAAGTGTAATTGCTTTCTATTTTATCTACACGTAGATCTTTAGATGGCCACTTGACTGACAAAATATGGTTTAAGAATTAAATCTCTCTTGAAAATTTAGATATCTAATTCACTTTGTTAGGATTTATGATTTCAAAGCACCTTTTATTGAATGAATTGTTTGTAATTTATTAATTTATTTGCAGAGACCCCCTACACCTTTCCCCATGCTACGAGTAGGAAGCATGGGTTTTTCACTAAGGAAAAGGCATAGATGAGTAAGGACACTCCCCTCCTTTCCTAACCTCACACCTCGAGTAAGAATCTTGGGTTTTGAACTGAGGATTGATAGGGAAAGAAAGTGTGTAAATGAAAATATTGTATTTGATTTTAACTTGACACATATACTCATTTTTAAAAAAAAATTAAGTTGTGCTTTTGGGAGGGATAGTTTTCCCCTAGCCTCAACCCCATGCAACCAGTAGAATGTGAGGGCTCCACACCAAAGGTTGAGATAGGAAAAAAAAAAACATATATGGGTAAAATGTTTAGAGTGTTTTGTTTCCAAAGAGATGTGTATGGGATAGATGTGACACCAAGAAGCTTCTAGAAGAGACTATAGGAAAAGACTCCTAAGCTAGAAGAAAACTAAGAGCAAAACCAAGTATGTAGGCCTTGGTAGGATTAAGGTCAAAACTTTGTCTCAACTTGTTGAACTGATGAAATGATAAGAAGTATTGATGATAGTATTGTGATTGTTTGAAGAGTCATGATTTGAAATATTTCCAATGTTTTGAAGAAGTTTTTGAGAGTTACTTGAAAATAAGTTTCTTAACTACAATTTTTATAGAATGAGTTTACAAATGGTAATGCAATGCAAATGCAATGGGAAAAAAATGAGAATGCTAGTGGGCTATGCATAGTATCTCTTCATATGAAGAGAATTGACAGATTCACTAAATTCTTCACCCTCTAAAGTACACAAATGATATGCCCCATTTTTTTAGTCCTCCATGACTCGGTATGGGCCCAACCACTTGGGCTTGAATTTTTGCCTTCACCAATTTTCTTGTCTATCGACTATCAAGCCTCAAGACCAAGTATCCTTCACAAATTTCACATTCATGGACTCGTTTATTGTATTTTTAAGCCATTCGGTTAGCATATGCTCTATGTCACTATTCAGCATGGAGCCAACCTTCATCAAGACTCTCTAAATTTGAGAGTCATGTTGCTTGGTATTCTTCTTCACCTAAAATTCCTTGTAAACAAATATTGAGACTAAGAAACTCAACTTCGAGTGGTAAAAATGTTTCGATCCAAATACTAAAGAAAAAGGATTTGCACCCATTGGCATTCTGATCAACGTCTGATAAGCCCATAAAGCTAGAAACAATTTTAGGTGACAATCTCTTTTATTCTCCTTCATGGTTTTGAGGAGAACGAAATTTAATGTCTTGTTTTTGGTCTCATCATGTCAATTGGCATGAGGATAATATAGGGAATTCATGTGATGATTTATCTTGAATTTCTCACATAATTCATGTACTTCCTCATTCTTGAAAGATGTGCCATTATCATAGATAATGACTTGTGGGACACCATACCTACAAATGATATGGTTCAAGATAAACTTTGCAATAATGGAACCGGTATGGTGGTAAGAGGCATGGACTCTACCCATTTTGTGAAATAATCTGTATCCTTGATTATAAAATTATTCCCATTCATCGATCTGGGAGGAAACTTCCTATCAAGTGTAGACCCCATGTGGAAAAGGGTCATGGTGTTACGATTGGTTATAGAACATGTGTGGGTATATGAATCTTGTGAGAGAATTCCTAACATTTATGACACTTGTGCGCATATTCAACTGCATCATGCTCCAACATAGGTGAAAAATATCCCATTCGATGTATTTTATGATCAGTAGCATGGCCTCCAAAATGGCATCCACACACTCTGTTTGGTACTCATAAAGAATATTTTTAGATTCTTCTCCATCAATGCATCTAAGTAGAATTTTTTCAAAGGATCTTCGATAGAGCACTTGTTCCATAATCCCGTATTTAGTGGTGATGATGCATAGCCATCTCCTTTGTTGATTTTTAGCCCCTTTGAGGTATGCCTTGTCTACAATGAGGTTGATTATGTCAGTGTACTAAGGGCATGCAGTGATAGGGGGCTTGGTTTCCACATAGTATATACATTCATCAGGAAAATATAAATCAACCAAGTCACCTCCATCCAATGGGTTATTAGCTAACCAATCCACAATAATTTTTCCTTTTACAGACTTTTGATTGATGAAGGTCAACTCAAATTCACCTATTAACATTATAAAGCATCTATCCTTTTTAAATAACAAACCTTGTGTTAGAAAATTTGATAATGATCGGTTTTGAAAATCACTCTTGTTTCCTGGTATAGCATATAATTTATCAACCATTTTATTGCAAACACTAAGGCTAGGAATTCCTTTTCTTCCTAAATGTATCGTGTCTCGTATTCAAATAATTTTCAACTGATAAAATATACTGCATGTTCACGCTTATCATCATCTTCTTGAGCTAACATGTAAGCTAGCAAGACGTCTATGTTCCTCTAATATAGAATGAGGATTCATCGACTTAGGAGGCATGAGTGTAGGAGGTGAAAGTAAGAATCATTTTATGGATTCAAACACTTTGTGACACTCATATGTCCATGTATTACAACAATCCTTTTTCAAAATATTATTTATAGGGTGAATAACAAAGGTTAAATTGGGTATAAACCTTCGGATTGCACCGAGTTTCCCAAGAAAATACCTTATTCCAAAAAATTTCAATGGTGGGGTCATTTCTAAGCATAGCATAGCTCAAGTTTTTTCTAGATATACATCAATCCATCGTGAAGAGATGATGTACCCCAAAAATTTTCGCCATGTTACACTAAATACACATTTCTTAGGATTTAGTGTGATGTTCTATTTGATTAACCAAGAGAGAATTATGTGAAGCACCTCGGGGTGATCACATTATTTTCTAGCCTTGGCTAGAAGTTCACCAATGTAAGACTCCATAATCCTTTGAATAATATCATAAAAACTATCCGTCAAGGAATGTTGATAAGTTGCACTAACATTCTTTATCCTAAATGGCATGAATGTGTAACAATAGGTTCCCCAAGGAGTGATAAAATTTGTATTTTTCTGATCCTCCTTAGAAATCCTAATTTGGTTGTATCTAAAAAAATCATCCATGAGAGATAACAACTCATAACTAGTTGTTGTGTTAAAAATAACATCAATGGAGGGAAGTGGGAAATCATCCTTGGGACATACTTTGTTAATGTCCTGAAATTCAATACAAATGTGGGTATTTCCATTAAGTTTGAGAATGGGGATGATGTTGGATACCCACTATGAGTATTCAACCATTTTGATGAACCCTAATTACAAGATTTTCATCACTTCTTCTTTTACCATGAGAGCCACCTTTGGCTTCATAGGCCTTTACTTTTTCTTAATGGGTTAAAAATATGACTTGGTGACGAGATTATGAAGTGCAACATCAAGAGAAATTCCCATCATCTTTGTGTAATTAAATGTGAAGTATTTTGAGTGTTTTTTAAGGATTTGTGTGTGTATTTATATCTCCTCTTCTATTAGAGAAGATATCAGCTTGAGAATATTTGGTTCTTCCTTTGTCCCGATATTTATATCAACCATCCCTACAATCAAGGAGGTGTTACCCTTCTCAAAATCAAGCAGGATGGAGATATTTAAAATTCCTCCTCTTTTCCTACCTCATAAATTTCAAGACCTTCCTTAGGGAAGACTCTATCATGGGATTTCCAAAGTAGGAAGAAGAGTGTGGGATAAGAGAAAGGTCAATCTCATGGTGAGTGAGATGTAATTTTGTGTAAGCATTCAAATACCCAAGAGTTGCTTTATCATTTTCAACATGGTCTGGGGTGGTAGGCTCATTCTCAGCTTCTACATATGTCAACATTGGAGTTGTTGGTATTTTGCAAACCAAAGGTTCAACACGAACCGAAATCGTGAAGCTTGTATCTTCCAACTCACTACTTGGAGTGAAGTGAGAAGCAGAAGTTTCTATAGAATCCGCGAGAAGGTTTTTTTCTCATGGAACTACTTCAATCGATATGAATTCAAAACCCTTTATTAGATTAAGCACTATTATTTTGTAGAGTTGTAGATGTTTGGCCCTAGTCTCGTATACTTCAGACACTTGATTTGTGACTAGTTGTGAATCACCTAGCACTCTAATGTTACAAACACCCATCCTTTTGGCTACAATGAGACCAAGAAGAAGGGCTTCATACTCAACTCCATTGTTCATACACTCAAAGTTTAACTTGAAGGTGAATGACATAACCCTTCCCTTAGGAGAAGTAAGGATCACACCTGCCCCAACATCGAAATGAAATTTTGCTCCATCAAAATGGAGAGTCCAATAGTTACTCAGAAGATGGATGTTGGATCATTCTTTGTATCTTCTTCCTTCACTTTTGTTACCTCTACCATGCAAACTTTGTCTATTGGGAGAGATTCGAGTCCTAAGGCATGTCTTATGCCCATAGAATCAAATGGAAGGAGAATGGGTAGATCCTTCTCCAATAGCTCGAAAATATTTTCCATGGTTCCTAATGACATTGTCTCTATGATGAAGGTTTCATCCTTGACCAAAGTGATGCCGCGATCAATCCGTGAATTCTAACTTTTATGGGAGCCAATTTTGCTTCTAGTTTTGAACCAACTACTTTGTTAAGTTATTTTTTGGAATCTCAAAGTTACAATAGACTCTCGATATGTTATTAAAATTTTCTAGGTGTATATCAAAATGTTTATGGTCACCCTATGCTACAAATACCTTCCCTAAGTGCAGGAATCTTACTTCTTGAAACAATGTGGAGGGAATCACCTTCATGCGATGTATCCATGGATGGTTGAGAATCATATTATAGTTGGTTTCCGATCTATAATATAGAACTCAGTGAGAACCATCTTGGGTCCTAAGGTAACTGGTAATACTATAGTCCCTATTGAAGTTTCCTTGAGGCTATCATAGCCCCTCAAAGTGTATTTCGTGTTGAGGAACAATTTGTTTCTCCATATCCTAGTTTTTGGAGAAAAGTGAAGGGGACTATGTTAAATTCTACCCCATCATCAACCATTGCATGTTTAACGTAGTTATTGTAGATCCATACATGTAAATGCAAGGCTATGTCACCTCTTTATGAAATTTTGGCATATGTTGGCATTTTTTTAATGTTAAACACAAATCCAACATCCCTCTCCAATTTCCCAGGAGGATAGACGTCAAAGTCTATGTGGTTTACTTGTGCTTCCGGAGGGGGAGTAACATTGATCAAATGACCAAGACCCAATGCTTCTAACAAAGCATCTCTATGAGCAGGGGAGTTCTTCAACAAATGTAAAAAGGAAATGTGAGAAAAGGTCTTCGTTAAATCATTGATTAGATCATATGCCCCTACTTGCTTTACAAGTGTTTGTTGAATGTCGTATGATATTGATGGGTAAATGGGTGTGGGTTGTAATAAATAATCTTGAGCTCTGGTGGTAGCATTTACCTTAGGATCAATTTCTAACTCTACGAGGCCCATAATTTTTATTTACTGACAAGCATCCAAAGGAGGTGCCACTAGTTGGTTTGACAAAGTTGAAGCTTCATGATCATTGGCCCCCACCAAAGTACCCTTGTTTGAACCATGGGGATCTAGTTTACCATCCTTAGGGCGTGTGGGGAGAGGATCATTAAAGATCCTAAGTGGTGTGTTTTGAGGGGAAACCGGCCTGTGTACGTGTTTTGTGTTGGTGCTATCATATTTTTAAGAAACATATCCACAAAGAGTTGCCTCTGGTCTTCTAGAAAATGTTGTAGAAATTTGTTACAATCACATCATGTTCTTGCATCATGCCCCCAGACCCTGTGAAAATTACGGTACATATCGGGATTTTAATCTCAAGGTATTTGATTTACATTTTGTTGTGGTCTAAAATTTCAATCGTTTTTTAACTGTTGATTGTTATAATTAAAATTTAGGGCCCATTTCCCTTGATTTTGAAATTGGTTTGGGTACCCGCTTGGGTACTGACTAGGGCCTTGGTGTACAATTTTTATTTGTGTGGCTATTGTTGTTATTGTTGTTGTTGTTATTGGGGATGTTAATCATTGGCGTAAAATTGGTTTTTCTTTGGTTATTTCTATTTGTGTTGTTAGTTTTTGAGTTGGGTGTTTTAACAACACTAGGTTTATTTGGTTGATTGGTAACACCGATAGTTTTAAATCCATGATTTTTTTTAGGACCTTTGGTCCTTGATTATTGCTTGTGTTGTTGGGGTAATCGCAATTACCTTTGTTAGGAGTGACTAGCCTCCCATTTTTTCTATAGGTCTTACAACCATTTTCTATGGTTCTTTGATAAATTCAAATAGCACCCTCTAGTAACTCTTTGTAGCTCCTTAGCGGGAATTTTTGGAGTTATTCCTTTGTTTCCCTATTAAGGGAGTGAAGAAATAGGTTCAAAAAATTTGTTTGATCCATATTGGGAGCACTAGCTGAAGAATAGAGGACTTGCCGCCACCTTTAGATAAAGTGGGTAATTGATTTGTTATGCTCTTGTTTTATGTGAAGGAATTATCTGATTCTTGTTCTCAATAATTTATTCATGTCAAAGGATTTGATAAACTCTGACATGAGTTTCTTGAAAGAGTGTATCGATGCCTTCGGTATCCTATAATACCAATCGAGAGTGATACCTTCTAATGTCTTAGGGAAAATATTTGTAACAACTACATCCCATGGGAGCAACTCTCAAATGGCAGTTGCATAAGCCTTGATGTGTGCATTAGGATCACCCTCCCCCTTGAATTTTGGAAGGTCTGGAAATGGTCTTGGGAGCATGACACTCTGTACAAAGAAATTGAGAGGCTCCTTGAGATATTCAGAATAAGTTCCCATTGCGTATGACTCAACCATTGACGATCCCAATTGGGGAGGTGGAGGTGGTATCGATTGTTGAAATGGTGCAACATATACATTTGTTGAGGCATAAGTCATCCCTTATGGCTGACCATATGGACTTGGGTAAGAATACATGTCCCCATGTGGTGATTTAGAATACATGTGAATGTAAGGGGGTGGATTATTTTGATACGTATTTTAAGGCATAAATCTAGGGAATGTTGTATTTCCATATGGCATGGCATTTGAAAATGCACTTCCGACAAGTTCATGTGGTGTGTATCTATATGTAGTGGGAGGGGTCATACCCAAGGTTCCCGACCCAGTTAAGAGATCCACTAGGCTAGGAATGCCTGTGTAAACCGAAGGATTTTGTGCAATAGGTGCTTGGTCATAATTTTTTAGATAGAAAGGAATTTTTCCTTGTCTAGTATGTGAATTCTGAGTGTTTTGAACAAGTTCCAATTCTCTGACTTTGTCTACTAATGCGGAGATGACATCACCTGTTAAAGGGGTGGAATTTTGTTTTGGCATACGTTGTTGAACCTTTGTAGGTTGTTGAGGAATATGATATCCCACTATGAATTTTTCATTATTTTTCCACCCCTCATTAGCAACATTTTTTATTGGTGGCTAGGGTAGTATTTTTATTTTAAAGCAAGACATCAATATGTCCTTGTGGCCTATCAAGAGGTTGATTCATTATATTTTGGAAGCGTTGTTCACTTCTAGCGTAACACGCCAAATACTCCTCGTCTAAAAATGGGATTTTCTCAGATTGTATGTTGATGGGTTTTTTAAACAAGACTTGAGGAGATGAGCCTGTCTCTCCAGTAAAAGTCATGCTTGAGTACTCAGGTGGTTGTGTTTGTATGATTTGGTCAACCTCCTTGATCTTTACTGAGGAACCAACATTGGTCCCTTGAGGAGGAGGAGGAGTTTGAATATTGGCGCTTGAATAGTTGTCTTCCCATGTAGAAAGTGAGGGTGACTGTTGTTGTCTACCCATATGATAGTTATAAGCTTCAAGACCCAAAATAGGTTGGTCGTATCTATCATATTCGACATTTTGGGGTGTATAAAATACCGTAGAATAATGGGAGAGAGGAAGATGGTTGAAGAAAGTGTAAATGTGTAGAGATTACCTCTTCATGTTAGGTTCACCAATTTGTATAGTTGAAATTCAACATTTGACCTTCAACCACACTCTCCCCAAGGTCATATTGAGGTAGTCGATGTAGAAAATGTAGACAGTCAAGTGGTAGTGAATATAATAGCGGGTGAAAAGTATGTGGAAATGGTAGGCGAAGGTGGTCAAGGTAATACAATGTTTTTGACTTGAAATTGTGGAATATGCTCGTTAATCGAAACAAAAGCTTCTCTAACCTGGGTGGCTTGAATGGAAAACTCGGTGAGGATGGGAACATGGAGGTTCCATTCCATATTGAGCTCGGAGATATCTTGTCTATTGGTTGTGGAATGCGTGGGAAACTAAATGTGGACTTGTAAATCTATTTAGACAAGGTCATGGAACACGTAAGAGTGAGAGGCATGATTCTGTTCAGCTCTAAGGATGATTATCATGTTCTGTCCAAAATGAGAGGGCTCGATGAGATTTCTCATTTAGGACGTTTAACTTCCTAATGATGTCTAGTGGGAGTGGTGATGATATAAATACTAATGCTCTTAATCCAAGATCTATGTTTTATTGTCCCTCAGTTTTGTTTAGTTGAGGAATTGTAGGATCACAATCATAAATTCTCTCTAGTCATGGCCCTGGTATGGTCATGCGGTATGATCTAGAATATATTCCCAAGGGTGTTCAGGTAATCTATGCATGGGGGTAGTCCAATAATCATAATCCTAATTGGTCAAAATGTTCATCACATTGAGTTGTTCTATCTCCTAGCGTATCATTGAGTTCGAGGATAAGAAGATGGAGTCCCGTATATATGTCCATGAGAAACTCGGTCCATTTGGTTATGTAACCAGCGAATCACAAAAGTATGTTTTCTTTTGTTGTGGACCATGATGGTCATATAAGTGCTCAAGATAATCAGTAATTTGGTTGTTTTGACCAATACTCAAATGCTTTATCGTCTTCAATATTCAATGTGTCTAATTTTATGTGGATTTTGTGTATGTCCCTAGTTGATTTGAAAATTTTATACCTAAGGCCTTGATCTATGTCTGCTAATGGTACTGCTAAATTTGGTTGAGGTACTATTGGTTTGAAAAAAATATCTAGGTTCTCTGGGTCCTGTGATTGTCATGCATGGAGCTACTTGAACTAAATAACAAAGAAAATTATGCAAGAAAAACAAATTTAAACTATGTTTTTGTTATTTTCTGGCATATGAATGAACAAAAGCAATAAAACAACTAATCTAGCAAAGCAAATATTTTTTATTGTTTTCTGGTATTTTTAACAAAGCTTCTAATCTAATAAATGAATCTAGAACAAGTAATTAACCAGATGTGGCTAAATACTTGTGCAAATGGTGTTAATCTAATCCTAAACAATTAACTAATTGAAATCTTCCAAATAAAATCTTCAATCCTACCTCAGAAATAGAGAATAAATCACAGCCTCAAAGAAGTTATTATTCCCTACAACCTCCCTGGCAATATTGAAAAAAAAACCTCTAATTTGATCTCGATCTATTGATAAATTGACAATTGAAATAATGAAAGGATTTATCTATTGTATTTGATATTGATTTGAAATGATAAATTCAGAATTGATAACTTGCATGGATGAAGCAAACAACACCTCTAACCTGGATATTGTAAGAATAGTGGCAAATCTGGTTCTAAGAGTATTTTCCCCTCAGTTTATCCTTTCAATCTTTGTGTCCATGGGATTCCAATGGATGGGAATGCAACAACAACAGAAGAAGAAGGATGTGGGAGAAACAACAAATTGAATTAATAGACTAGGAAGAAATGCAAGTGGAAGAGAGCAAGCACAATTGAATAGTGATTGGATTTGACAATTTCTAGCAAGAAAGGCAAAAATTTATGCAATAGCAAGAATACAATTTTTCTCCAAGTTTTGCTTACAAAAATCATGGCACTTATAGGAATTTAGTTGGGAAATGGTTAAATCCATTTGGCAGCCAAAGGAGGACATAACAAAAGTGAAGAGGGAGTTCAAACTATTAACAACCATCAATCACAAATAGAAGTGCAAGAATATATTGCCACAAGGCAAGTTGGGCCTTGGAATCATCTAAAACGAGAAAGCAAAGACGTCTAAAAATACAAATTAAGTGAGAGAATTCTATGTCAAAAATGAGTGAACTCTCAAGAAAATTCATGCGGGACCGCCACCCTATGTAGGGCGGTGGTTCGAAAATAGTTGCCATTCTTGGGTAGCAATCCACAAAACCACCGCCCGAGTAGGCAACGGTTTTGACACTAAATTTCAAAACTACTATAGAATGCACCAAGAAGCTAGGAAAAAGCATGTGAGGGCTAAGTAAGGATGTCTAGGCTACAAATTTGTACTGCAAATAGGTTTTTAGAGCTCGAACACCTTCCGAAAGGATATGAATCATCATTGGGGACTTTTGTAACCATTTTTCTAACAATATAGCAAATGTGAAATTGGGTGTGTCTAGTAAACAATAGTCTCATTAAGAATTCCATTTGGGCCCTGTGAGATATTGAGAATAGATATACTATGTCTTTAAGGTGGTTAGTATAATAGGGATAACATGCATGTCAACTGTAAAATATGGTAATATTTTCAGGTTTTTAATTTGAATTTCATTCAACACACATATGGCTAAAGGGTTATTATAATTAAAGGTTAGGAAAGTGTAATTTCTTAAATGAATCATGGTTTTGAGTGGTTTTTTTTTTGTAATTTTTGAGTGGGAACAACAAGTGGAGAATTAGATCCATCTCTTTGAGGTTAAGGAGTTCTCCCAAAATAATTGCAGAGATATGCTACTATATTTTTAGGTGATAACTACAAGATTTAAGCACGTTGTTGAGAAACACTTACCCTAATTTATATTTTTCATATGCTAAAGGAAAAAAAGTTTATTTAAAGTTCAATAAATAGTCACTATGTTGTTAAAGATAATATTCAAAAAATAGTTACAATGAATAACACCCCAATTCTTTGTTCAAATTTATAAGATATTTTTAGGAGAACTTGAGAGATGAGGAAAGATCTAAAAAATCAAAACTGGATCCTATTCAAAAATATGCCCCGAGAGGGGAGGGGTGAATCAATGGTTCTAAAATTTCACTCCTTCAAACAAGCAAGCTAAACCAAGAATAGTAATCAACACAACACAAACATGAGACAAGAGATTTTAAGTGGGAAACCCAAAAGGAGAAAAACCACCGAACCACACCACTATGTGACAAAATGACTACAAGATTTTTGTTGAGCTACAACCCAACACTTGAGGCTGCAACCTTTGTATCACCCAAATTGCAACTTGGTGATGGAAGCAATAACTTCTTGAATGACTTAGCTAGCTACAACTAGCCTTCCGCAAGCTCCCACCCGCAAGGAAGCAACCACTCCCTAATGAATAACAAATCAGGTTTGATCAAACTTTAAAATTATCTCTTGAACATCTGATAATGATCCTAAATTGACACACTCCCTCTAATGATTTGATTCCCTCTTCCTTGATCACTATAATCTTCCGTATTTTTCACCCTTATTAACTTTTCTTCTCACGCCCTATGCCTTGAATTCATGTCACTGATTTCTCAAATACTTTTAGTCTAAAAGTTTCTTGGTTATCAAGATCATCAAATACTCATAACATTCTCATTCAATTAATTTCTAAATCTTCCAAGTTCTATATAGGAGAGTCCCATTCCTAGTTTTTTTCATACTTTGAGTCATCCTTTTCTTTGTGTCTATTCAACTTCTCTCTATTTCAATTTGGTCATATTTGATTCTCATCTTCCAAGAGGTCCGAGTTCAACCTTCAACATATCTATTTCATTTTTCTATTTTTTATTTTTTTCTTAACTGGTCCATTTCATCGTACCAATCTCAAAATACTATTGCAATTCATAAAAAAAAGTGTCCCTTTACCTTCAAGTATAAGACATCTAATTCAACACACCTTGTGACTCTTCAGCTTTAAAAGCAAGACTCTTCAACTTCACCTTCTAGTTTGACTTTTGAAATTGCATAAGTGATTTTCCAAGAAAGGGTCTTCATATTCTATACAAGATTCATCTTTATGATCATTATTTCCTTGTTTCAAATTTTTATAAGTGAAACATTTAACAATGTGGAGGACTTGATTAATTATTTCTTAATATTTTGTAGCATGCCACTGCAACATACTAACTCTAAACAAGATGAATCTTTCTTTAAGATAGCTTTGAGTCTTAGAGGATTTTCAAAAGTGAAGGAAACTCTTGTTTATATCTCACTTCAAGGTTTCCAAAGATTAAACTTCCTTATCACTCCACACTCATAAGAAACACACTATTTTTCCCAATTAATCGGCATTCATGTAGTCATTTTTGCATATAGGCATCGAAGCAAAAGAATCTCAAGCTTATTCACAATAGGGAGAGAATTTTCAAACCTCATACAAGTTCCTTAAAGTCTGTCTTTCAAGAAATTTCACAAAAAAATCAATACTACCGAGAGATCAAAAGGACACAGTTTAAAAGATACTGAGCACGAGTTTGAACATTTCTATTTTGAACCTGTTCTTCGAATAAACCACCATTTAATTTTATTTCTTTTGAAAACTCTTCTAAATACCCTAGTAGAGATTTCTTCAAGACTTTACGATGTTTCGTTTGTGAAAACTTGGGAAACAAGAAAAACCCTAGTTCTAGTGTTTGAAAGGACTATGATGGCCCGAGAAGAGAAAAAAATTCATAACATGCTCAAATTTGAATGAATTTTGATCATTCCTTTTCCCGAGTCTTCGCACTTTCATTATTTTTCTAATTCACATATAACATGGGCTTGAAACCTCCAAAATTACTCCCAGCATGAAGAAAAGTAGGTACATTTATCAAGCATAATGACTGTGACATTCTCTTTTGAGTGACCAAGGGGAGTATCATGATGTTTTATGATCTTCTCGAGAAGGAGATACTTTAATATCCATTTTAATAAATGTTCTTAAACTTTTCCCAACAAATTTCAACTATGAAACATCCAAGAAATTTCCCATACTTCAAATTATGTAGAGTTCTTACTTGTGTAGTGCAAGAGGATTTGATTTTCAAGGAGTTGAGTTTGTCCTTTCACCTTTTGGACCATTTAGACTACATTTAATTGTTATAGCACCTTCTTTTGTAATTCTTCACAATGAAATTTCTCATGAAGAAACTAACTTTGTTCCTAGAATTAAAAAAATGAATAGAGATAGGAATTATGACTGTGCATGATCTTTGAGCAAGAATTTTGGGCTTGAACTCTCCAAAAATATTTTTAATTTTGTGAAGAGGATAATAATCACTCCAAAATCTTTAAACCATTCCTGAGACACCATATAAGTAGACTTTGGAATGAGGACTTTTCACTTTATCCACAAGCCAATCTTCTTATCAACACTGTTTAGGGAAATTGAGAAGAAAGATACTAAACATCCAAATCCCATCAGTGGTACCTATCAAGGATTATCATTTAAGAATTCTTGACTTATGGAGGAGGTCTGAGAAATTATTTAGCAAGATTCATACTGGTGGAAGAAGGAACATTCACATGCCAGGAGCTTTCACACCAAGAACAATGACAATGGCACCACTATGTTTCTTCAAGAAGAAAGCCTTTCAACCACCTTATTAGTATATAAAATACAATGATAATACTGAGAAATAAATATGGAGATGATTAAAATATACTTGGAATTCAACTTCACATTTTTGCTCTTGTTGACTTGGTGCACAGTTAAGAAGGAGAAAGAACTGCTCCACTAAATTGCTTACAACTTTTTAAATACACCTCCTTTTGACATAATTATTTTTGCACATGAATTTTATGATAATTTTCTCCAAAAATTCCTTATATGATTTATTCAAATGATCCATTATAATTTTTCTTGAGGGCTAATAATTCAGGTAGCTCAAAATGACTTTTCCAAAACAACATTTTCAGCAAATCTTGAATATCACAAAATTCTCATTATAGAATCTGATGAAATTTGACATGAAGATTCAAGAAACCTTACTCTATCATCTCTAAAAATTTATGGAAAATATTATGTCTACATTTTCTATCCCATCTCATTTTCAAACATGAATATTGTTAGCTCTCAATTCAAATTCTGAATAACATAAAAACCTCACTCCTAGAGCTAAGTTTGAGCCTAACTATTACGTATACATGTTTTATATACTCTCAACACCTACTACATGCTTGTTATAACATGTACCATCCTATTTTATTGCTTAGGTACTTGAAACAACTTTGAACCGACACTGCCACTCACCATCCAAGACCTTGTCTTCTTGAAACCTTATGGAATCACTTTGAGACTCTAAAAAGCCTCTGATAAGAATTCTTAAACACTCTCCCTTTTCCATCAATGCCTTTTAAATCAATGAAAATAACTACTAACTCAACATGGTGCAACAATCTCCCCCTTTTTCATTGATGGCAACATTTTGAAACTTAATGGAAACTTGAAGTATGGGACAAGTTTCTAGCATTCTCTCTCCCCTTTGAAATCTATGAAAAATATGCACAAGCACACTAAACTGATTAGATCATAAATATTTAACAAAAATATATTGTTTCTTGTCTAAAGGAGCCTAAGAGTTACTGTTGTTTTTCTTTCATGAAACACCTGCAATATTCTTTCTTATAATCATGCAAAACCAGCCTTCAAAACTCTTCTTTACTTGACCAATATTTTGTGCCTAGAATTAGAAAACCAACTCCCCCTATTTGGACTCAAATTGATCCATTTTAAGAGAAAAATTGGCACCTTAGCTGCTCCCCTTAACTTTCTAAGACCTTTAGTGATTTTTAGGTGTTGGAAATACCCCCAATTTATCTCTCAGCTACTCAAAACTAGCTCTAGGAAATGGTTTAGTCATTATATCAGCCACCTCCTCTTTTGTAGAAACATGCTCAAGCCTAATTTTCTTTTCATTTACATGTTCTCTCATAAAATGATACTTTATAGGTATGTGTTTTGTCTTTGAATGAAGCACTGGATTCTTTGAGACACTGATAGCATTAGTACTATCACAATATAATGGAATTATCTCTTCACATTCCACTTTGTAGTCTTCAAGAGTTTGCTTCATCCACATGACTTGGGTGCAAAAAATGGCAGCTGTTACATATTCTGCTTCACAAGTGGAAAGAGCTATAAGATATTGTTTCTTACTCAGCCAACAAAAAGACACTTACCAACAAAAAAATCTCCACCACCTGTTGTGCTCTTCTTGTCATCTACATTTCCTACCCAATCTACATCTATGAAGGCCTTAATATGAAATTCATTACTTCTCGGATACCAAATACCATATTCTAAAGTCCCCATGAGATACCTGAATATCCTCTTCACAGCTAAAAGATGAATTTCCTTGGGTCTTCCTAAAATCTCCCTACCAAGCCAACTGCCTACATAATGTTAGGTTTGGATGCAGTGGAATACAAAAGGCTGCCTATCATGGACCTGTATAAAGTCTAATTTACTTTGGGTGATTCATCTTCCTTACTAAGTTTACATCCCACACTCATAGGTGTACTAACTAGCTTATAATCATGCATCTAAAACCTTTTTAGCATCTCCTTGATATACTTTTCTTGAGAGATGAAGATGCCTTCCTTATTCTAAAGAATTTGAAGTCCTAAAAAGAATGAAATCTCTCCTAACATAGACATTTCAAATTCCTTTTTCATAACTTAGAAAAACCATGTGACATACCTTCATTATTGCTTCCAAAGATGATATCATCAACATACACAACCACAATCAGCAGGTGTTCTTTTTCCTCTTTGATGCATAAATTTTTATATCTCACTCCTTTCCTAAATCCTTTCTTAGTTAAGTACTTATCCATCCTGCTATACCATGCTCTAGGAGCCTGTTTCAGCCCATATAATGCTTTTTTAGCTTTCACACATAGTCTAAGTCATCAGTGAGAGTAAAACCATCTGGTTGTTCTATGTATACCTCTTCATTTAGGTGCCCATTGAGAAAATTTGACTTAACATCCATTTGGTAAACTTTGAATCCTTTATGAGTTGTATATGCTAAGAAGAGTCTAATGGCTTCCATTCTAGAAAACATGAGCAAAAGTTTCATCAAAATCTACTCCTTCTACCTGTGCATATCCTTTACAAACCAACCTTGCCTTATTTCTTGTTACCTCTCCTTTTTCATTTAATTTGTTCCTGAAAACCCATTTAGTTCCAATGACATTTTTATCTTTTGGCCTAGGAACCAACTCCCATGTTTCATTTTTCTCTATTTGGTCTAGTTCCTCATTCATTGCTTTTATCCAATGTTGGTCTTTACTTGCCTCCATTACATTCTTTGGTTCAATTTTTGATAGAAAATCCATATCTTCTTGATTTTGAATGTTTCTCATCCTTCTTCTTGTTTGGAATCCTACTTCCTTGTTTCCTATGATTTGGCTTGAAGGATGGTCTCTTTTAACTTTCTTGGAAGGTGCTTTTGTGTTTGGTATTTCTTCTTCTTCACTTTCTTCTTCATGCTCAACTTCTGAAATTTCTTCTTCATTCTGATTTTCAGCAGCTTGTGGAGTTTCATTAGGCTGAATTTTCATCTTCTTTGAGTATGTTTCATCAACTACCATGTTTGTGCTTTCAAATATTTTGTTTTGGCTTTTATTATAACACCGTAGAATTTGAGATAACTCTACCGAATATCCCAAAAAGATGCCTTCATCACACTTGGAGTCAAATTTTCCTAGATTTTCTTCATCTCTCTTAATATAGCATTTTCTCCCAAAGACTCGAAATGATTTACATTTGCAAGTTTTCCTCTCCATAGCTCATATGGTGTCTTTTTGTTGTTTACTCTAATTTTCCCTATGTTTAATATGTACACTACAGTGCCTACTACTTCTCTCCAATAGCCATCAGGTAATTTAACTTCATTCAACATAGTTCTGGCCATTTCTTGCATTGTTCTATTCTTTCTCTTAGCCACTCCATTTTTTGTGGTGTTCTTACAGCTGAAAATTGTCTTTTTATGCCATGGGTTTCACAGAATTCATCAAACTCAACTGACCAAAACTCTCCTCCTCATCAATCAGATCTTAAGCTCTTTATCTTACCATTATTTTCATTCTCAATAAGAGCTTTGAAGGATTTGAATCTCTCTAATGCCTCTGATTTCTCTTTCAAGAAAGCAACCCATGTCATCCTACTAAAATCATCAATTAATAACATGAAGTAGCTATCTCCCGTATGCTTTCAATGACCCATCCTTCTATGCCAAAGCCAACTCTCATCCACTTTGCTTGAAAAACATTTTTCTTTATTCACTTCTTTCAGCACATACATATTATTTTTAGTCCTTTTTTCTTTTCCTACCACTTTACATGTTTCTTCTTTCCTTATGTCACATCCTTTATCATGAAAGAGAATTGTGTATCCTTGTTTGCACATTTGACTGACACTAAGAAGATTATGCTTTAGGCCCTCAACATACAATACATTTTCAGTTATGGTTTTCCCATTTTCAAGACTCAATTTTCCTTTGCCAACAATGTTTGTTGAAGTGTTATCACCAAATCTTATTGTGCTAGATGCATTTTATTCCAAGGAAATGAACTTTCTCTTGTTCCCTGTCATGTGGCTAGAGCATCCACTATCAATATACCATTCTACATCATCACTTTATGAATGAAAGTTTTTGTGTTATTAAACCTTATTCCTTAACACCTGTAGGACTTGATTTGATCCTGTATACATTCATGTTCTATTGTGGAGGTCTTTGATAAAAAAATTTGCAACATGCCCATACTTTTGACAATTATAGCAAATCAATTCATCCTTGTTTCTAGTATAGTAAGAACTCACATGTCTACCATAACCTTTGGAATACATTCTACACTTAGCTACTTTGTGACCAAATTCACTACAAGCATAACAATATCCATAGAAGGAATAAGCATACCTCATGGCATAGTGTCTTCTTGGATAGTTTTTCTTCTTGAAATCAGTCTTTTGGCTTTAGGAGGCTCTTCACTTGTCTTCTCCATATTTTTTCTCGTTGATTTTTAATAATCTTCTCTTCATATCTTAAACCACTCTTATCATTTGCACATTTTTATTGTTTAAGAGTTCACTTAAATCAGATGTAATTTTCTCAAATTTGTGATACATTTTCATTTTTGCAAAGTTTTGATCCAGCTATGTTTTCATCTGCTCCAATTCAATTTTGAGCTTTAAATTCTCTTCTTCTTTAACCTTGAAAGAATCTCCAATTAGTTTCACTTGTGTTTCATACTCCTTGATAATTTCTTCATGTTCTTTGGCTTCCTTTTTCTGATTTTCTTCAAGAGACCTGATTTTTATTCATATTCTTTAACCATGATTTTTAACTTTTGGTTTCTTTTCTTTTGATGCTTTATTTCATCTAGAGCACTTATCAATTCAGCTTTAAGGTTTGCTTCGCTTCTTTGTCTAAAATTTCATCCAGTGTTTGAAATTTTCCTTTGGAGTTTCTCACTTCAGTTATTTCAATGGCCATGAATAATTTCTCTACTTGCATACCTTCATCATCACTCTCTGAGATGATGGAATCATTAGTTTGGGAAGATTTTGAACCATCTTGTGTGTATACGTTTCTTTTTTTTTTTTAAATACTTATTTTTACGTCCATGCTTCTTAAATGTTTTCTTCTATTTGATAGAGTACTCTTCATCTCTTTATGTTTATTTGGACATTTAGAAGAAAAGTGACCAACCTATCCACAACTGAAACATTTGAAAGGTAGTTTACCTTTGTATTTTCCTGATCCCCTCTTTAGCTTCCTTACAAACATAGCTTCTATTTTATCATCATCTATGTCCATGTCTGAATAATTTGATTTGTTATTTTCTTTAAATTAATTATCATCTGATTTAAATGATGCCTCCTTCTTTAATGTATTTGATTCACCAACTCTCATCTCATAAGCAATCAATATACCAAAGAGATCATCCATGGTTATATTAGTTAGGTAATTAGCTTCCTCTATCTTGACACTTTTGCATCAAATTTTGAATTAAAGGATCTAAGAAATTTATGAACAATCACCCTCTCTTTTATATTTTCTCCCAAAACTCTTATCTAATTTAAATTTCATCAACTTTTTGTAGGTATGAGGAAACACTTTCTTCTTCTTTCATCCCGATGCTATTAAATTGTGCCTTGTAGGTTTGCAGCTCAGTTATTTTCACTTTGTTGTCTCCTTCATAGATTTTTTTCATCTTGTACCACATCTCTTTGGCTGTAACACCTTGCATAACTTTGAAAAACTTAGCCTCATCTAATCCACAAAGAATTGCAATCATAGCCTTAAAAGTATTTTCAGTTTCTCTCTTTCTGTTTGGTCTATAAGAGGTGTAGCGGAAGCGTATAACCACTATAAACTGCATCCCAAACATCAAATCTAATGGAAATAAGATACTTATTCATCCTAACACTCCATAAGGCATAATTTGACCCATTGAACATAAAGCTTTGGAAGTAGAGAAGCCACTTGCTTGATTACTTGCCATAGTTAAATTCAGGATCTCCCTTGAGCTATTAAACTCACTTTACCATGGTATTCTCTCGATACTAATTGTTGAAAACTATGCCACTTTGTGAGGGGAAGGGTTAATGAATGGTTCTAAAATTTCCCTCCTTCAAACAAGCAAGTTGAACTAAGAATAGTAATCTACACAACACAAACAAGAGACAAGAGATTTTAAGTGGGAAACCCAAAATAGAGAAAACCCATTAAACCACTCCACTATGTGAAAAAATGATTACAAGAAGTTTTTTTGAGCTATAACCCAACACTTGAGGCTATAACCTTTGTATCATCAAGCTGTAACTTAGTGAAGGAAGCAAAAACTTATTGAATGATTTAGCTAGCTACAACTAGCTTTCTGCAAGCTCCCACTGCAAGGAAGAAACCACTCCTTGATGAATAAAAATCAGGTTTGATCACACTTCAAAATGATGTCTTGAAAATATGATAATGATCCTAAATTGACACACTTCCTCGATGATATGATTCACTCGCCTTGATCACTATAATCTTCTTGTCTTTTCCACCCTTCTTAACTTTTCATCTCATGCCATGTTCCTTGAATTCATGTCACTGATTTCTCAAATCTTTTCATTCTAAAAGTTCATTGTTTATCAAGATCATCAAATACTCATAACAGTCTCATTTAAGTAATTTCTAAATCTTCCAAGTTCTATATAGGAGAGTCCTAGTCCTAGTTTATTTCATACTTTGATTCATCATTTTCTTTATGTACATTCAACTTCTCTCTATTTCAATTTGGTCATATCTGGTTCTCATCTTCCAAGAGGTATGAGTTCAAACTTCAACATATCTATTTCATTTTTTATTCTTTTCTTAATTGGTTCATTTCATCGTACCAATCTCAAAATACTAGTACAATTCATAAAAAATGTGTCCCTTTACCTTCAAGTATAAGACACCTACTTCAACACACCCTCCGAATCTTTAGTTTAGAAGCAAGACTCTTCAATTTAAAATTCTAGTTTGACTTTTGAAATTGCACAAGTGATTTTCCAAGAAAGGATCTTCATATTCTATATGAGCTTCATCTTTATGATCATTATTTCCTTGTTTAAAATTTTTATAAGTGAAACATTTAACGGTGGAGGACTTGTTTAATTTTTTCTTAATATTTTGTAACATGCCACTGCAACATACTAACTCTAAACAAAATGAATATTTCTTCAAGATAGAATTTGAGTCTTAGAGGATTGTCAAAAGTGAAGGAAACTCTTGTTCATATCTCACTTCAAGGTTTCCAAAGATTAAACTTCCTTATCACACCACACTCACAAGAAACACACTATTTTTTCCGATTAATCGGCATTCATACTGATCATTTGTGCATATAGGCATTGAACTAGAAACATATCAAGCTTATTCACAATAGCGAGAGAATTTTCAAACCTCATACAAGTTCCTTAAAGTCTATCTTTCGAATAAACTTCACCAAAAACTTCAATATTGCTTTGAGAGATCAAAAGGACAATTTAAAAGATACTGAGCATGAGTTTTAACATTTTCTATTTTGAATTGTTCTTCGAATAAACTACCATTTCCCTTTATTTCTTTTTAAAACTCTTCTAAATACCCTAGAAGATATTTCTTCAAAACTTTAGGGTGTTTCATTGGTGAAAACTTGAGAAACAAGAAAAAACCCTAGTTCCATGGTTTGAAAGGACTATGATGGCCTCGAGAAGAGAAAAAAATCATAACATGCTCAAATTTCAATGAATTTTGATCATTCATTTTCCTAAGTCTTCACACTTTCATTCTTTTTCTAATTCACATAGAACATGGGCTTAAAACCTCCAAAATTGCTCCTGGTATGAAGAAAAGTAGGTATAGTTATCAAGCATCATGACTGTGTGAAGATCTTTTGAGTGACCAAGAGGAGTATCATGATATTTTACGATCTTATGAGAAGGAGATACTTTCATAGCCATTTTAGTAAATGTTCTCCATCTTTTCCCAATGAATTTCAACTATGAAACATCCAAGAAATTTCCCATACTTCAAATTATGCATATTTTTACTTGTGTAGTGCAAGAGGATTTAGTTTTCAAGGAGTTGAGTTTTTCCTTTCACCTTTTGGACCATATAGACTACATTGAACTATTTTAGCACCTTATTTTGTAATTCTCCACACTAAATTTTCTCCCGAAGAAACTCCATTTGTTCCCAAAATAAAAAAATGAACAGAGATAGGAATTATGACTGTGCGTGATCTTTGCACAAGAATTTTGGGCTTGAGGTATCAAACACATATTTTTAATTTTAGGAATAGGATAATAATCACACAAAAAATTCAATCGTTCTGAGACACCATATAAGAATACTTTCGAATGAGTACTTTGCACTTTACAATCACAAGTCAGTCTTCATATCAACACTTGTTTAGGGAAATTGATAAGAAAGATACTAACCATCCAAATTCCATTAGTGTACCTGTCATGAATTATCATTTAAGAATTCTTGACTTATGGAGGAGGTCCGAGAAATTATTTAGCAAGATTCCTACTGGTGTAAGAAGGAACATTCACATATCAGGAGCTTTCACACCAAGAACAGTGACAATGGCAACACTGTGTTTATTGAAGAAGAAAGTCTTTCAACCACCTTCTTAGTATATAAAATACCATGGCAAGACTGAGAAATAAATATGGAGATGATTAAAAAAACTTGGAATTCAACTTCACATTTTTACTCTTATTGAGTTGGTGTACATTAGGAAGGAGAAGGAACTGCTCCACTAAATTATTTACAACTTTTTAACTACACCTCCTTGTGAAAAATTATTTTTGCACATGAATTTTATGCTAATTTTCTCTTGAAATTACTTCTATGATTTATTCTAGTGATCCATTATATTTTTTCTTGAGGGCTAAGAATCCAAGCAGCTCAAAATAACTTTTCCAAAACAATTATTTTAGAAAAACTTAAATATCTCAAAATTCCCATTACAAAATCTGATGAAATTTGACATGAAGCTTCAGGACACATTCCTCTATCATATCCCAAAATTTCTATAAAATTATATGTCTAAATTTTTCTATCCCATATCATTTTCAGCCATGAATACATTGTTAGTTCTCAAGTCCAATTCTGACTAACATACAAACCTCACTCCTGGAGATGAGCTGAGCCTAACCTTTGCTCATACATGTTTTATATACTCTCTCAACACCTATCCCATGATTTTTCTAACCTATACGATCATGTTAATTATGTAGGTACTTGAAATAACTCGAACCGGCACTACCACTCACCATCCAAGACCTTGTCTTCTTGAAACCTTATGGACTCACTTTAAGCCTCGATAAGCATGCTTGAACACTTTACATTTTCCATAAATTACTTTGACATTAATGACAATACCCACTAAATCAAAAAGGTGCAACATATCCTAGTAAGTATTCAAATTTTTTTATCACTAAATTGATTAAAACCATGCAAAATGACCAAATCTAAGATAAAATGGGTTACCTCAACAATAAAATCGGAATATCTTTAATTTTTCATACCTTATCCCTCGAGACAAACCTTCACAAAATGATAGCTTCCTTGTCAATATTACTCAAATGTTATCAGTAATTTACTCATAAATAATCTTTGTGAGGGAAAACACGGCAAAATAAAAATAAAATTACATAACTATGGTGAAACAAAAGAGAAATAAGAATCACCCCCGATATAATGGTAAGAGTAAAAACACAAAGACAAAAGGGAGAATATAAAACACAATTAACCTTGTATTTTGATCAAACTCTCATTCCTTGCATTTATAAAATAGTGAAATAAAACCTTGCAAAGGTTACACACATCAAACTATGACCATAAGAGACCATTAACACAATGGAAAGGAAAATGCAAGCCACAATCACAAACATATTAAAATTTGGGATACACATATTTTATCATAATAGGATTCAAGGTGCCTACACACCCACAAAGCCACAATAAGAGGCTTTGTTTTCATAAGGATCATGCACCCACTTAATCTTCAAGTGATCCTATGCAAAATTGGAACATCCCCAATATGTGGGACCTTGTCGCCTTAGGATGAACCTCAGAAGAAGGTCGGATTCATTTGAAATTTGGTGTAATTTATTTAAGATCAATGTGCAAGGCTATAAAACTTGAAATAAAAAATTAATCTACTTATATTATGATAAAAGAGAGATAGATTTAACAGACAACAACTTAAATTGAATAGAAAGATCCACTTTGCTTGCATAATCAATATTACAAAACAACATATGACATGCACATCTTCTAAAATATTTTCAAACACTAATATATAAGACTCAAATAACATAAAGGAAACAATATTTTCACAATTGAAATACAAATATTGAATATAACATCTCATAGAAATTAGAATAAGATAACTGATTTAAAGGAAAATTAATCCATCATACCCAAGGAATTAACATTCACAAGTGCTAGATAAATCAATGAATTACACAATATACCAGATATTCGACGGAAAAAGATTCTTCTGAATATAATTCAAAGGCTCAAATATTGTTCTTGAACTCTCCCAAAACTAGAGATTACTTTCACAAAAGATCCAAAATTAATTAATCCATAATGCATCTAACTATTTATAGACTAAAGAGGTTGAGCGATTATAGCTCCACCTTTAACTAATTAAATACTAAAAATAGAGTGCATTAATGTCTTAGGGAACAACCTCCCATAAAAATAGAAAAATAAGTTACACATGTTTGACTAAGTCAACCCTGTAACTTTGGTGATCTAGAGCTAAGAAGATGTCCAACAATGGCTATGAAGCCTAGCTAGGACTCGGTATCATCCTCTATGTGTTCATATTTTCCTTCCTTTTCCTTCACAAAAGCTTGTTCTTGGAGTTAAATAAATGCATGACAATTCCTTGGACTTCCTCCTCTTTTGGTCCACATGCATACTTATTTACCACGTCTACAATCTCAACTTCCTTAAAGAACTTGTGTAATGGAAATTTCTTAACCTTGTTCACAACCTTCTTAAGATGATTTACAAAATTTTGATAAGAGACTAATTTCTAAATGTATTCAATGCCAAAATTATTTGTTACATCTTCATATTCTTTAACCAAGATTTTGAAATTCTCCATTACTTGATCAACAAGGAGAACATCAATGGTCTCATTGATAAATTTGATGTGAATTTTATCAAATTCCACCACAATGTCATTTATCCCATCTACTATTTTGACCCATTTGTATTCTAACTTTATTGTAATACCTTTTAATACTTGTGCCTTCAAATCCATGGCCTTTGAAATTCAAACAAATTTGAAACATCTCTAACCACACCCTCCTTCAGAGCATATCTAAATCAACATTTCTAATTTCCCTCCAAGTCCCCAAGGTAAGATCTAAATTATAATTATCTTGGTGAGAACCTCATTCAAATTCATCACATAAAACCTTCTTAGCATAAAAATCAAAAACCATCTTGATTAGTAGATTAGCATCCGAATGAGACATTCCATTATGGTACCAACATATCTTCCTTTCTAGAAATTTTTTTCCACCATATGGTAGGACTTATCATCAAAGCTTGAAGAAATGGCAAAGGCTCTTGTAAGTTGAACTGGTTGTGTAATCTTAGTGAGAAGAGTAGTGAGATACTCAACTTTTCCTTTCAACTCATCCTTATTCACCTTATATTTTTCATATTTCTCCAAAAAAATCCCTAGAGCCACTGCATGTCTTGTTTAGCGCCTTCATGAATAGATCTTGCTAGATCGAACCTAGAAATTTGGTAGTCCACTGCCATAATTGTCTCTTTTATTTTATCCACGTAGGAGTACATATTTTAACGAACCTTTCCTCGAACTCGATTAACTAATAGGTTAGATACAATTATGGGTCTTTTAGCTTTCCTCTTGGGGGTGAGATCTAAGACACTCAAATCAACCACATCAACAATAGGTACCTTCTTCTTCTGCTTAGGAGTTTGATGATGTATCCATTTAGGTATAGTAGAAGGTGATGTATAAGACATCAAATACATAGTTATAATATATATTTGAGCACTTGACAATATAATCTCTTTGGTGACAATCCTGGAAGGTGGTAGTGATGTAGTGACAATGGAAGGTGTAGTGGACAAAATAGCCTCAAGAGTAGATGAAATGGAAGTAGAAATAGGAGGAAATTGCTAAGGAAGTGGAGCAGAAAATGGAGATCCTATTATCTCTCCTATTGAGAGTGTAGGGAGAGAGGAAAACACTTCAACCATGGTAGGATATGAAATAGAAGGAATAGTAGACAACGAGAGAGGAATGGTGAGTGTTGGAGGAGAAGACTCGACCAGGAAGGTGGTGAAGATGGAATGGTGGGAGAGATAGGTGATTGTAAAACTTGGGAAACCCCTGGTGAAATATCCAAATCTATGATCTCAGTTTACTCTGATTTTGAAAATACACTCTTATTAGTAGAACCATCCACAGAGGATCCTGAACCTTTACAATGTTGATTTTCTTAATGGATTTGTAGGCTTTAATAAGAGTAGGTTGACCTATAGTTGGTTGGTCTTTCATAGATTCTATCATTAATTGATGTGATGCCTTGGGTGTGATTCCCAAAGTTGTCATCCATTCATAGGTTCTCCTCAAAATGGGTCCCACCCTATCTTTAATGTTGATGCACTCCACAATTGACCAATTTATTATAGGTAAGGTCCTATTTTCAATGTTATCCCTTTTGTAAATAGGATTCAATACATCACCATTATCTTCCAAACCTTGAGGAATATCGACAATTCCATAATGAATTACTTCCCTCAAATCCCTTCTAAACTCTCTTTCTTGAATAGTAATTTCATCATGGTAATTAATCCAGATATCCTCCAACTATGGTACATGAATACTTGTTCACCCTGTCTTGCCAAACTTATCCCAATAGTCAAAATGAGTATGTTGATGAAAATTATTTAGAGTCATTTGGGACATTTCAGCTTCCACATTCTTAGCTTTGTATATATTGACACGTTAATACTTCCCAATAGTAATAGGAAACCGAGCTCTGATTTATGATGATCGTGATGGATTTTGTGATATTAGAGAAAATGTCTAACTAATTCCATCAACACCCACTTATAAGTGAGGAATATTGGAAATTTGAATCGAGCACCTATAAATCTCGATACTATGATATATGTAAAAGTAGGAAATTACAAATAAATGCATCCCATTTCTAGTCCTCCTCTAATATTATTTGATTGTAAAAATTTTTCTCAAGGAAATAACAAAGAACTGCAAAGAAGAATATTTTACTCTTTAGAAATGTGGAGGACCTTCGCCATAATCAATTGTGGATAGTATTCATACATCTAAGACATAGTCCTAACATTTTTGGTATTTTAGCCTATGTATTCCCACATGCTAGCACCCACATAAATAAGATATGAAGTCATAAAAAAGCATCATGAAGTGAGTACATCCCCTAGTTGGAAACAAATTGCATTACTTATATGTTCACCCCACAAGATTAAGTCCTTGTTCTTCTTGATTATAGCAATATAAAGAAACATTCATTTGTGAAATTCCTTAGTTTATTATAGACCCACAAACCTACTCAACAATGTGATTATATCATTGACTTCCTCAATAAAGTCAAACCGAGGAAGTTCCTTAGGAAGCTTAGTCATTGTACCTTTGAACTTGGCTAAACAACTCTTATAAACAATCTTCATGCAAAATTCAAGTATCATTTTCCCAATGCTCAACAGCAAGCTCTAGAGAGATTGTGGTATATTTATCTACATCAAGGATCTTTAGTATATGTTTGAAAGAAACCACTATTCGGTTTAATAACCACTTTACCATCTCGCATCCTTTACAACTTGGGTGTCTTTGTCTAAATGCAACTCTATAGCCAACTCATACTCCAAACATTACATGGAATGTGGAAAACAACGACAAGAGGATTTCCACTATCATATATCGCTTACATCCAAGGATTATTATTCGGGGCCTTAACCCTCTTCCAAAATTCAGCTAATTCCACATGCCCAGAGATCAAATTATCTCTTATGTTATCCAAATCTGAATATATGCTAGGGGGAGAAACCCCTTGATAGTTATACTTCATCTTCTCCTTACCTTCCGAAGAGGAACCATACATTAGCTTGTTTGAAAATTCACATGATTCAGATTTTGAAACTTGTGTATACACACGATAAATAATCTACAAAACCCTCATGAACACCCAAAAATATAATATTTGAAGTTCTAAATTTTAGACTTTATACCCTAAAATAAGTTTGAGGAAAACTCGAAACACCAAAAAGTAAGACTTCCAAAATCTTGGAACCCAAAATTCGATAAGATAAAATTATGAAATATTTCTCTCCGAAATCCAAAAGCGAAAAACTTCTAAAATTTGAAAGTGAAAGCCTCCAAAACTACAGTCTTTGAAACCCGAAATGAGACACTTCAAAATCCCAAAGTCACCTTATCTCGAAATGTTTGAACTCTAATGTCTTCGACTTCCAAAATCCAATTGTGGAAAACCTTGAAATATCTTAATCTCTAAAGCTTGCAAACTTGAACTCCAAATCTTAAAAACCACGAAATAAAAAATACAAAATAGTAATGATTCCTTCAAGGCTTCAAAATACGGGAAATTTGATGCTTACAAGTTATGAAGCTTATAAATTTGAGTACCAATGTTGTTTTTGATACAAATAAACTCTTTCCCCTTTTGATAATGTAACTTTATATTTTTAAACTTAAGAATAAGTAGAACCCAACCACGAAGCCATATCGATACTAAAATAAGATCCCTCAAAATAATGGGGAAGAGAAGGCCAAAAACAAGAAAAGACAAAAGTAAAACCCTAGATGCAAAAATAAAAACTAAAATTTAACAAAAATTAAGAAAACATAAAAATTACCTCAAAAATATGCCTTGGGAAGTATGATGGAAGTTTTAGTAAAATCTAGTGTGTCGAGTACATTTACTTGAGTTAAAATGATAGGTAAATGGAAAATAAATTCCCAAGTGCCGACACATGTGAAGTTGTTGATAAATTAATGCTTTAGAGGTCGACTCCAAAATTTCCCACACAAACCATTTTTCCTATACAATCGAGACCCCAAAATCAAAAAATCCTAAAGTTCAGAAATTTTAACTTTAGACTTCAAAACTTACCTCTCGGCCTTTCCAAAAACTCTAAAACTAAAACTTGAAACTCTAAAGCTCCAAATTTTCAGAACTTCAAGTTTTCATATTTTGAAACTTCCCAAAGTGTTTTCCTAAAAAAGGGGTTAAAATTTTTGAATCCTGAATTCAAAAACCTCCATAGTCTGAATTTTGGAGTTTGGAACTCGAATACCCCTTGAATTGTGAAATCAAAAACATAAGTAGAAACCCAAAATCCAAAATCTGATTTTCACGTGATAAGGAAAAAATTTCAAAGTAAAATGTTCAAAATGGAAGGGAAAAATAAGTTGCAAAAAAATCATGTCCCTCCCCGTGAAGGGTAACTTATAAAGTTAACTTTTTCATGACCTCTCGAGGATGCTTAACTACTAAGCACTAGCTCATTAGCCTCAAGCAGTCCATTGGGAAAATAATTCTTAAACCTCTAAAATACTCGTAACAAACAAAAACAAAAATAGAGACAAGCAAATCAGAAAATAAAACACTAGGAAAACTAGCAATGTGTAAAGCACTTGGAGGAAAAAAAAAGACCCAAACTAAACTATAAAAGGTAAAACCTCTAAAATACAAGCTTTGAGATATATCCTATTCACATAAATGGGAAGTTATTCTCCATCAAGTCTAGATATGACAAATTAGTTTACCTCCTTGCAATTTGTGATGACATATGGCCCACTCTAAAGAGCATCAAACTTGGTATGCATCTTTGGCTTCACCTTATCTACATCCCATTTGAGAACTAAATCTCCTTCTTGAAAAGTTTTTTGGATTTTTTGTGTCAAATATTTTCTTATTCTTGTCCTAATATTGTTTCAAAGTCATCATTGCTTTACTTCTTACCTCCTCTAATTCTATTAACTTAGCAAACCTAATTATCATGGGATCACTTTCCATAATCTCCAACTAATGTGTTAACTAAAAAAAAGGAAATTCAAGGATAGATGGAGTTTTCTTCCTACCATATACAAGCATGAAAGGATAGTTTCGATGGGCCTCTTAGCCATGATCCGATATGCCCACAAATCAGTTTTAAGTTGTGTGTACCAAGTCCTTCTATTGGTTTCCATTGTGCATTCAAAAATTTGAATGAGGTTCTTATTGCTAGACTCAACCAATCTATTTCCTTTCGGATAGTAATTGGATGAAGTCTTGAGATAAACCCCATTCTTAATAGTCCATTCACACAATTTCTCACAAAGAAAAATCATTGTGTTGTCGAAATAAATATAAATGGAACACTAAACCTCGCCATTATGCCCTCTAAGAAGTCAAGAATGACCTTCTCATTACCATCCTTCAACGCTATGGCCTTTGTCCATTGAGTAAAGTAATCCATTATAGTAAGGACCCACTTATGTCCATCACTGGATGGAGGATTAATCATCATATGAAATCTAACCCCCATTGAACAAAGGGTTGATCGACTTGAATCGGTTGAAGGGGAAGGGCAGCTAGCTTATGCTTTTCGGTGAAATAACAAAATCCTTGCATGTTTTTACCCATAGATGGGCATGTTTTAACAAATCCAGCTAATAGTAGCCTGGACCTCATGATTTTTGTAGAATTTTTTCATGCAGAGTAATGCCCTCCTAATAAACCATTGTGAAATTCTTCCAATATCTTATCCACCTGCTCCAGCCCTATACATGGAAGGAGAACACCATTCAAATCCCTACGAAAGAGAACACCATCTACAAGAACATAAGGAATAGATTGAAGATGAAATCTTCATCTTTGTTTCCTATCCAAGTCAACAGGATACATTCCTAAGAGAAGGAAGGTCTTCATCCTTGATATCCAGTCAGCTTGATCATCTTCTATGTCATTATTTAGAAGTGCCACATCTTCTTCTCTTTTGATTCCAAATCTACAACAAGTTGTTGACACAAACCTTTCCCTTTGACTAGCTTGGTAACCTTGATGTGCACATCATACTCCATAACTTTGGTAATCCACCTGACATGTTTCTCATTCATATCTTTATTCAAAAAAAAATCTTTAACACCTAGATGAGACACCATCAGATGAATTCTATTATTGGACAACATGTGCCTAAACTTCTTTAAATCTTGAATGACAAAAAAAACTTGATTTTCAACAAATGAATATTTAAGCTCATAATATTTTAGAGATTGGTTGAAGAAAGCAATGGATTGGTCCACCAGATCATCATTCTACTCAGTGAGGATCATAGAAATGATTTCTTAACCTGCAAATGCATAAAGAAAAAAATATTTATCAAACCTAGGATTTACCGATGTAGGGGCCTGAGAAACAGTTGTCTTGATGGATTCAAATCTCTCCTTTCCTTCCCTTGTCCAAGAAAATGGAAGATTATTCTTAAACATAGTTTTTTAATCATTTGGCCAAGGCTACAAACTAAGGAATGAATCTCCGTACAAAATGTATAGTTTCTATAAAACTCTGGAGACCCTTCTTGTGACTTGAGAGAGATAAATATAGAATTTCATGAATCCTTGTTGGGTCAATATATAATCCTTCTGCTGAAACCACATGTCCCAATAATATACCTTCATGAACAAGAAAAATATGATTTTGGGATTTAAGGAGACACCAAATTCCATGCATCTTTGAAAACCATTTATAAGTGAATAATATGATCCCCACATGCTTAGAATACATATTTATATCATCAATATACACTAAGATAATTTCATTGATCAATCCCTTAAAGGACATGTCCATAGCTCACTTTGAAAAAGTAGCTCCATCATTAGATAATTTGAAGCGCATTTTGTTGTAGGCATATGTACCCCACTTGGTGGTGAACGTTGTCTTGAATTGATCAAAATCTTTAACCAAAATCTAATTATAACCTAAATAACCATCAAGTAGAAAAAATCTTTCGACTCTACTATAGTATGAAGAATTTGTTCCATGGATTGGAGGGGTTGATGACCTTTCAATGAGGATCGATTCCCTAAAATCCACACATAGTTGAATTTGTCCATTATTTTTCCTAACAAGAACGAGATCATCCACCCAAGAGGAATGTTTGATGGAAAAAATAATGTTAGCTTCAATAAGCTTCAAAATTTTATTTTTCATTGATGGTTTGTCTTAGGTTTCACTGGTCTCTACTTTTTATCAACCAGTTTATCATTGGGATCGAGCTCGATTGTATGTTACACTAAAACTAGATCAAAATCATGAAGATCTTCATAAATCCATACAAAATATCATTATATTTTTGATAGATCTCAATAAAGGCTTACTTTTCTTCTGGTGAACATACTTTTCCAAATCTTCAAAACTTTTCTTCCACAACCCGAACATGTTCAAAATCCTCCTCCTTGACTATCATATTGGTGTCTTTATTTTGTCTTGATCATCTGAATTAAAAATGGACTCAAGGGTGAAAAAACAATTTGGTAACTTATTAGTCTTCAACTAAATAATTTGATCATTGTATACTTCCTCTAACTTGGCTTGATTATTTGATGTGAAATTCACCTCCTCTTGTAAGAAAACAATAATTTATTTATCATTATAAAAAGCATGCCAACTAAGCTGCGGTGCAGGCAAACAAATATCTTAATAGGTTGCTACTCATATTTCATGATATTACGGGCACCTCATATTGTTATCCAATCATAGCAATCCTATCACCATCTTGATTTTGATTCCTAAGAACCACGTAGATCCCAAAGGCCTCAAAATATTCAATCAAATCCCAAACCTAGTTCTTGTATGACCTCTAGAAGATCATTCTTTGATGCACTTTGAGCTCTTACCTGATGTACAACCAATTCACTATCTCTAAAAATAGTCAAAGCTTTGATCCCCTTCTTTTGAGCTAATTGTATTCCTTGAATATTGTAGGTACAGATAAATTACAATTGAAAAGATGAGAAATATTTATCTCCTTGTGGAGAAATCAACATGACACCAGCACCTACTCCATTCTTACTCCTTGAGCCATCAAAGAACAACTTCCAAAGTCCTCCAACATTATTTTGGTTTTGGAAGAGTGAGGTATAACTATTTTTTTTTTGAATGCAATACGTACCTAGCCCTATGTCTTCTAAAAATAACAAACGAGCTTCTTATTCCTCCAATTCCTCAACATAGGGATCAAACTTATGTTCTATATTTACCTCATCTAGCACAGTATCAAGGACTTCTTCCACATGAGTAGTTGATTCATGATCAGAAACTTCTTCTTCTTGATCACAAATAGTATAGTTTCCATTTATAGGACTAGTAGTATAAGGCTCCACATGATTATGACAAATTGGCTCTACCCTTATAGTTACCTTAGTTCTATATCGAGTCTTGAGAATCATATGTGACCAATCAAGTAGATAGACAACCACTCATTTTGGTAGTGAAATCCTGTAGTAATCCTATGGAGAAGAAATGAGGAAGGTCAATGACTAATATGTCTTGCATGAACGAAAAGATAGGACATGTGTGGATAGTAAGGTGAAGTCCTTTGATAATCTCGGTCGTTTCGACTAATGTACCATCCAACTAAATAACTCCTCTAGAGACTGGTGTATATTATATACCCAATACGTTTACAATTTACTTGGGCATGACCAAGCTCACCGCACCGTAATCAATCACGCAGTTATGTACCAAATTCTCACCAATAATAAAGAAAATATAGAATGGTGGGGGCTAATTGGTCTTAGGATAACCTCTTCATTCTAGTTGAAATAAACTCGTGGCAGTTGATGGTCCACGATGTATTGCTTTTCTATATGTACAAAAACATTTAGAACCTCCTATAGTAAAATTCCTCTATGATGGAATTTAAAGTGTTTCTCACATAGTGACATCCAAGTTAGTCCTTTTCATTTTCTCAATAATAATAAAGAGAATAACACCTACCTTTCTAGCATTTTTTGAGTTCTTGTATTCTCGCTTTGGAAAAAAAAATTGGTACGAGTTAAACCCAAAGAATTTTCTTTCCTTACTACCCGATTATCCTACATTTCTAGAAAATTATCCCCACATATTTTTGACCACCACTTGTGACTGAGGCTGGGAAGTGGATGCTTGATCAGCCTTGGAGGATTGGGATTCCATCAACCTCTTTTTGAAACAAATGTTTTATGCTACTAACAAAGAATTGGTATTCAAATGACAAAAATCCTCTACCTATTAATTCAGCAAAGTGGTTTCCTCAAATTCCCGTGACTGATCCACTAATCCTTGTATAGGTGCATCCTTTGTTGGCTCAATATGAGAAGATATACTTTGAACCATAAGATCATAGCTAAGGACTCCATTAGGACAAAGATATTTATTGTGAGGCTGAGAGCAAGGATAACACCATTCGTAGTCTTGAACTAAGTTTTTTTGAATGGGTATAAGAGCTCTAGAATATTTGGTAGCAAGTGGGTTTCTAACATTCAAAGGCTTAAAATTTGCAACATGGTTTTAATATTGGTCAATACCTTGAAATGGTTGGCAATTATACTTATATTGCTGATTTTTGGATTGATAAGGATGAGGATATTGAGATTGTTTCCTTTTAAGAGCTACTAGTTCATTCCCAAAGGTTTACTGAGTGAGTGACTTAACTTTAAAGAGATCATTTGAAGGGGTTGGTGCAGATCGATTTGGTTTCTTAGAGGTTTCTAGAAGAGTGGAAATGGTAGGTTGATTATTGGGAAGCTAAGGATATAAAGGAATTGGAGGTCATAGAGCTATTTTCTCATCTTGAATCAAATAATTGTCCACTCTTATAGCAACGTCATAAGCATCAGGAAATGTAGTTCCTACAATTTATTGAATTATAACTGCTACATCACTATTCAAAGCTCTTAAATAGTACAGGAATGCATTGTTTGGAGAGGTTTTTATCAGTGCCATGATCCTATTTCAAGTCTTTTGGAATTAGAAATTAAAATCACTCATATACTCTTAAGGGGCTCTCTTTATAGTGGTGAGCTACTCCATGAGTGACAATTGGTCACTCTTATCTTTGAACTATTTGCAAATATTTTCTCCCAACTCATCCCAAGTGTGTATAATACTAATAGATAACCCCAAAAACATTAGAGTTATTTTCCCTTAAAGGAAGTGGTGAGAATATTGACCACAATGTTGTCTTCTCTGTGATATTGTGTATTGGATAAATACTAGCCACATACATAATATGTTCTTTGGGGGTAATATTGGTTTCCCCTATATAGAAAGGTAAAATTTTGAGAGCGGCAGCAGGTATAACATCATGTTGGTCCAATTGAAGAGGATTGTTGGTATAGAAAGGAGGAAAATATTGGTTTCTTATGGCCAAAGTGATGAGTGGTTGATTATTTCTTGGTGGAAGAAAGCGTACGGATGAAAATTGACACATGGCCTTCAATCCATACTCGACCTCCCGAGGTCATGCTAGGATATCTCGATGTGGAAATGTGGATAGCTAACTATAGGAGAATCAGTCACTAAGATCTAGTAGTGTGAATTCCTAGTATCTGAATCGAAAAGGGAGATTTAGTTCTTTATGAGCGGCAACGTAAATTCCCTATGGCTTAATTGAAACTAAGTGTTAAACTATGTTGAATTTCTCATTTAAACAAAAATGAAAGCGCCAATCTAATCTATTGTTGAATGGGAAACTAATTAAATAAATCAACTAAACTAAGCTATCACAAACAGACAACAAATTGCTTCTATTCTAAATAATTAAAGCTAACTCTACACTAAAACTAAAACTAGTAAATAACCCAGTGTAGTTATTCACCTATGTTGAGTCTATTTGGTCTAATTGAATTAATGAAATTTTTCTAACTATGAATGTAAATATAACCTCAATTTTTTCTCAAAAGTAGAAGAAGAAATCAGAGCTTCTTGGAATATTTTCTTCTTTGCAACTTTCCCAAAAAAATAACAGAGGATTTTTCTATATGGATTGATGCTTGTGTTTACTTCTAAAATCCACAAGAAGCTTTCTTCCATATTTACTTCCTTACAAATATACAAGGGAAGTAATCTTTCCTAATAAATCCTTAGGTTTGAAACAATTAATCTACTACAAATTTGAATGATTTTTACCATGGAAAGGATTCTCTTCTCTGTTTGATAATGTTCATATAATTCAGAAATAATAAATTTGAAGAAAGGAAGGAAATAAAATAACAACTCCAACCTATAATACATAACTGTGGAAATATGGTTGTGTGGTACTTGGTCCCCTCAATTTATATTTTCAGTATCTCATGGCCATGTGAGTCCATAGGATAGGAATTCAGTGAAAAAAATAGAGGGAAAGCATTGGAGCAATGAAATCTTGAATTAGCAATCTGGGAACAATGCAAGTGGAAGAAAGATAGCACAATAGAACTAAGATTGGCTATGTAGTTTCCAATAAGAAAGAAGGAAGCTTAGCAATTACAAGAATAATCAAAATGATCTCTAACCATTTTCTTGAAAACAAGCAATCAATTTATAGAAGGTTGGTTGGGAAATGGTTCAATCCATTTGGCAGCCAAAGGGTGCCACATCAATAGTGAAGAGGGAGTTTGAACTATCAATCACAATCAATCACAAATTAGAAGTGAAGAAGAGAATGCCACAAGGAAAATAGGATTTAAATCAACCAAAAAAAGTAAGAAGCGTGGGTGCAAAGTGAAGTTAGGTGAAACAACACATCTAAATTCATGTTAGAACATTCTGGAAAATGCGGACAGGATCACCGCTGCGTGCAGAGCGTTGATTACAGGACTACCTCCTTATCTGGGTGGTGGTTAAAAACTTCCGCCCATGAAAGGTGGCGTTTTGACACCGAAGGCCAAAAAAATTAAAATGAAGTGGAAAGCTAATAAAAAAGCATGCAAGGGCTAAGTAAGGAAATATAAGCTACAATTATAAGCTACAAGTAGGTTTAGGAGCTCGAACACCTTCTTAAAAGATATGAATCATCATTAGGGACCTTTTGTAACTATTTTATGATAATGTAGCATGTGAAAATTTGGGTACGTACATATTTCCCCCTAGGAGAAGCTTTTTGGCCATGAAGAGGTGTAAAACGTAGAGTCTAAGTATGGCATTCCTAAAATGGGGAGTTAGAAACTATACTTGATACGCCGAGTGTGTTGAAGTGTCAATGTCCAAAACTCCCGCTACCTACAAAATGAAAACAAGACTCAAGTACAAATGGATAAAAATATCAAGATATAAACAATAAATCAAAATGAAAAAATACTTACCATTTGTATGGGGATAGAAATAAACTTGCGCCAATGCTCCACCTCATGGTCACATACACTCAAAATGAAATTAAAACACAATATAAATATATCAAAAATCTCACTTTCCAATTCATTTGCACATATCCTATTGGTGGTTTTAGAGCTATGGGCCCATGGTGACCATTTAGAGTGCAATTTCATTCAAAATGACCAATGTGACGAGGTGATCATGGCCCTAAGATCGAGAAACCCGGAAGCACGAGAAAAAGGTTAGTATTTTACATTTGTTTGTTTGAAACCTAAAATGCAAAATGTTGAAAAACTACACCTAAGGGAGGATAGGCCATAGGCCTCTTTATTTCTTTTGATGTCATTTTTTGAGGTGCATATATGATGTTTTTGTGATTTTTGCTCCTTGTGAGAATTTTGACCACACCTACATGTGTGATGGCATTGTACTGAAACTTTATTCCATGATATATACAGATATCTCTTTTTGGCCCAACTATTCTTTGCATAGAGTTGTCTTCACTTATGGTTTACTTCACATGTGTACTCTATATGTTTAGAGTCTCTAATTTTATATTCTTTTAAAAATGTATACAATGGATGTGGATGCTATTATAATGATTCTTTTTGTTGTTTTTGTAATGTTGATATGTGATGGTTATGCAGACACATTGTAATGTTGAACTTTATCTTTTCAAGTAATGTTTAGTACTTATTTTTATTTTGGCAATATGTGATGAATAATGATATGATAATAAAATGAATTCACTCCACTTCTAACCCTACACAACCAGTAAAATGCAAGGGCTCAACACCAATATACGGGAAGGACGCGAATCATATGGTTTTGATAGAGATGGAAATGGTGAGAGAAAGACAAGATTTTGACATAAACCCAATTAGGAACCTACAACTTAACTCTACATATAGTTTACTACACAACCTAGAATGTGATTTCTTACAAGTTTATCTAGACTTAGATCCATAGATGGCCTCTTGATTGACACAATTTGGTTTTAAGGTTTTGACTCTCTTTTGGAACAAGCACTTTTATTGAATGAAAGTGCTTTTATTTATTAATTTATTTGTAGAGACACCCCGCACCTTACCTTATACTATTAGTAAGAAGCATGGGCTCATCACCAATGGAAATTCATAGGCTAGTAAGGGAAATTCCTCCTTTCCCAACCTCACACCACTTGTAAGAGGCGTGGGATCAACACCAAAGGTTGGTAGGGTAAAGAAGTGTGTAAATGAAAATTTTGATTGATTTTGGTTTGATATCTATAATTTTGTTTTGTTTTTAAACTTTAACTCTTGATTTTAGGAAGGAAGTCTTACCCCTAGCCACAAAACCAATTAACCAAGAAGATGCAAGGGCTCAACACTGAAGGTTTAGATAGGTGAACAAGCATCCTAGGTGAAAATGTTTATAATTTTTTTGTACCAATTATAAATATATTGTGTTCATGACATATTGTGTGTAGGTGAGCATGACTATGTTGCTCAGATTGGTGAAGTATAGTGACTACATGTGACTTTTGTTGCACTATGGGATCACATCCCATGGAGATGACATACTTGACTTCTGACACGTTCACATCTAAACTAAGGTTTGGCATACAAAAACCCTAAGGATGGGTTTGATGGGTACCATCTTGATTTCATCCCTCTCTTCCTCCTTTGTTAATTCTATCATGTTTATGCCTAGGCAGAGGCCATCGGTGGGAAGAGAGGCCATACTAAGAAGGCTTCCCATTCCTTATAGTTTGAATGGGAGGAAGATTGGCTCATCACTCTCTAAGAGTTTTGAGATCCCCGCCATTGTTTTGGTGAACATGGTTTCCAAAGATAATTATTTTCTCTTATCAATTTTGGCCACCTCAAATGTTTTTGGATCAACAACTTCATCCTTTGGAATGTTTGGGGTGGTCATGACTAATTAGTTTGATGGAGGCGGCTTGTTTAATTGGTTTATAGGGATTTCATATTCTGAATGGACTCCTCTTTTCTTCTTGAGGTTCTCTAAGTGTATATCAAAGGGCTTAAGATCCCCTTGGGTGATGAAGACTTTTCCCAAATGGAGGAATCTAACTTCCTAGAACAAAGTAGAAGGAATAACCTTCATTCGATGAATCCAAGGTCTCCCAAGGATCATGTTATAATTTTTTTCCCTGTCAATAATGTAAAACTATTTCAAGATGGTTTTTGTCTCAAGGGTGATATGAAGAATTGTGGTTCTGGTTGATGTATCCTTAATAGTTTCATACCCTTGCAACTTGTTTCTTATAGAGGAGCAATTAGTCTCTTCATATCCTAAATTATATAAGAAAGAGAAGGAAACCACATTTCCAACAGCCCCATCATTGATCATGTCTCTCTTAATGCAATTGTTGTAAACTAAAACCTATAAATATAAGGCAGGATCTCCTTTTGAGCTATTTCAGTGTTAGATGGCATCTTGTCTATATCGAAAACAAACCCAATATCCCTATCACTTTGTCCTAGAGGATGTATGTCAAAGTCAATATGATTTATTTGAGCACTAGGAGGATGAGTAACATGAATTAGATGACCAATACATGGGGCATCAAGTAATGTAGAATGATGTGCAGTAGAATTCTTTAGCAAATCTAAGAAAATATGTCGAAGTCTTGTTCAAATCTAATATTAAATAATAGGCTCCTACCGGTTTTAATATTATGGGAATGTCATCTGTGAGAAGCAATGAGTGTGTAGGGCTTCTGGAAAGTATACCTTCACCCGATTTATTACATTAACTTTCGGTTCAACCTCTAACTCAACCAATCCCAAGATATTTGTATTGTCATTCAAACCGAGGTTGGGGGCAACTCGAGAGTTATCAAAACTTGAAGCTTCATTTTTCGCAATAGGAATTCCCTTGTTTATGTTCTAGGGATTCACCTTGACATTTTCAGGATGCGTAGGGAGTGGAACTCGAAAGTTGTTCACATTATTATTTTGAGGAGCTATGGGTCCTGTATAATTAGACTGTGAGCTTGTTTCAGGATTTTTAAGAACATTTTTATAAAGAGTTGTCTTTGTTTTCAGTAAAGTCTTTGTAGAAACTTTTTCAATCATGGTAAGTTATATCATCATGACCTCGAACCTTATGGAAACCAAAATATAGGTTAGGATCATAATTTCTTGGCCTTTGATAATCATCTTGTTGTCGATCACAACCTCGATTGTAATTTTGAAATTGATTTTTATAATCATGATTCATTTCCCCTTAGCTAGAGTTTTGGTATTGGTTCATTCCTTGTGTTTGACTTTCCTTTTGAGAGGGGTAGTTTACATCAACTATGTTGATTGAGGAGACATTGTTAGGGCCTCTTTTATTTCCCATGTTGTTCTTATTGGTGTATTTTTTGTTTTTAAAACTAGCGTTATTGGTTTGAATAACAACACCATTCATGGTATTACCATGATTTTGATTCACACCCTTAGGTCCTTTGTTGTTGGCTCCATTACTTTGATAACTTTTTTGATTAACGGATGCCAATTTTCCACTGATATCATAGGTCTTACACCCACTATCAATAGTGTCTTGGTTGATTCAAAGTGAACCTTCCAAAACTTCCTCATAAGTATGGAAAGGAAATTGTTAACGTGAAATCACAGCACCCCCAAATGAGTTCTACAGGACTACTTTTCTAAGGTAGAGTCATTTGGTGTGATTGCGTAACATTAAACTTTCCCCAAGGTGTGATACCTTGTAAAATGGGAAATCTCTCCATATTAAAGTTTGGTTCCTTATTCCTCTATTTAAGTGCATACATAGAAACTTGCAGAGGATCCATTCTTAATCATAATCTAAACTTTACCAAGGAGACAGGGGATAGAAGGAATACGGAAATTAAAACAAATCTAAACTACGAGGTGATGCACCAAAGGAATGATGAAAACTTATTTTTCTAATAAGAAAAAACCAACAAAATGCATACAATAAACAAGCACAGATATCCATATATGTAATGGGAGACCATACAAAAATCAAAAGAGAGAAGAGAGGATCTAAAATCAATCATGACGTGTTTTATTACTCTATAGATTGATACGATGCATTAAAAATTAGCCAAGAGGTAGAAACATATTACAATTTTTTTATGGAAGGCTTAAACCCCACAAATCCTTTTGCTAAGAGGAGAATGGAGCCCGCAAAACAAACAATGTCTAACCCTTTACAATGTACCCATCCCCTATGTTTATAGATTCATCCTAAAAAAAGAAGAGAGAGAGAGAAGTGAGAAAAGCATGTAAAATTTCAACCACCGTTATTAATGTATTTGATGAAATATCTACCCAAATCCATATTTTTTCCATCAATCCTTGGTTTATAACCTTAAAGGAAGAGGAAACGACAAAATAGATCAAATCTGATTTGGTTGTTGAGGTAAGAAGATCCTGCATTAAAATCTTGAATATGTTTCCTCCATTTTTCTTCACTTAACCTCCTCAAAATTAAATTTTTAGACCTCCATGACATGGGTGAGGCCAAGATCTTTCTAACGGCATCGATTCACAATATCTTGAGCCTTGAGTCAAAAGATATGCCCCTTCAAATTTTATATCAGGTTCGTACAGGATGGTGGAAAAATAGCTTGAAAAATGGGTCCCCTTTTGATATGGGACACGTGGCAGCCAAATTGGAACAAAATTCGGGCATACCATTCTGTAATTTATATTTTCCCTTTCTTCTGATTCCCACTTTGGCTTTGACTCGGGACCAGATGTTGACTTTTTCCTTGGGCAGAGTTGTGGGCCATTTTGTAACTTTTACCCCTTTTGATAACAAGGGGCAAAGAACCAACTTTTTCCCTAACGGTCTATTTTCCCCTGGGACACATGGCAGTCTGGGCAATCATTTAGAAACTTTTTCTCTATTTACCCCTTGAATCAGTGCCATACTAACACTTGGCATCCTCCGCTTACACCTTTATACTTAGCTAATTTTGAAGCCCTTTTTGTCCGCCTTTTGACTTTGTTTCCTCTTATGCGGGATCGTGGTCAATCCAATATTTGGCATAGGGGTGAAATATGGATAACATAAACTTCTTGAATTATTCTTTAGTCTCTTGATTAAACAAGTGAAGAAATAAATCACAAAATTCCATCCGGTCCATGTTGGGTGCACTTTGCAAAGGAGTAAAGAACTTGACACCATCTCTAGATGAAATGGGCGGCAAATTTATTTTTCTCCTACCTAATATGCAAAAATTCCCTAATCTGTGTTCATAGCAACTTTTTCATGTAAAATTCTCTAAGAAATTCTAAAACAATTTGTTTAAATGAATGTATAGAAGCTTCAATAATCTGATAATACCATTCTAGGGTGATTCCTTCAAGGGTCTTCGGAAATATTTTAGCTACTACATTATCCCAAGGAAGCAATTCCCTAATAGTCATAGTATAGGCCTTTATATGAGCATTTGGTTCTCCTTCTCCCTTAAATTTAGGAAGCTCAAAGTTACGGGCACAAAATCATGACACCATGTATAGTGAAGTTAAGGGGTTCCTTCAAGTACTTAGTGTAAGTTCCTATTGCATAGGATTCCACCATCGAAGATCCTTGATGAGGAGGTGGAGGAATATGAGTCGATACACCACATTATAAGCATTTACCTGGAATGTATGGATCTCCTTGAAATGTTGCATAAGAAGCAGGGACAACATATGGGTCCATCTGGGGGGACTTTGAATACATATGTAAGTAAGGTGTGATGATGCCATGATATGGACTAACAGGCATAAAACTAGGGAACATCACATTTCCCGATGGAGTAGCTTCCGAGAACGCACTTCTGGCCAGCCCTTGCATAGGATAAGCTTGAGAAGGATCATGATCCATCCCTAGTGTTTCAAATCCCATGAGAATATCACTTAGATTCATATGAATTGGATTTCTTTGTTGTATAGGATGTTGCATTAGTTTTTCATTAGTAGGAATGTATCTGTTATTATCTACTGTATATCCCATGTTCTTCCCTACTATATGATATGGTTACAATGTTTTGGCACTCTCTAGTTCTCTAATCCTCCCTACTAAGGTATAAATGACATCATTGGTAGAGTATTGGTTCCCTTATTAGGGTGCATGTAGCGTAGGGTTTGATTGAGAAAGCTCATTATACCTTGTTATTAATTATTTAGGGTTATCTCTTGTATTCCTCAGAAATAGGAATCTTAGGATAGGTATTCATCATCTCAGAGGTTGTAACCTTCATTCTATCCAAATTCTCTTCTATTTGACAAAGAGGATTAGTTATTCATGTAAAAATTTCATCTTTAGTTAATTACATGGTAATGTGAGGTATTGATAAATCTCTAGGGTAAGGACCTGTTCCACTTGTGATAACAACGTGGTGTGCATTAGGTTGACCGTATTGTATGTTTAACAATTAATCAACCTTCTCCATCATTACATAACTAATGGTGTTTTGAAGTGTAACAAGGGGAGGTTTACACGTTGCTTGTGTAATTGTCAGCCCATCCAGTAAAGGGAAGGGAATATTATGGTTGAATGTTGGTGTGATATATATCGAGCCAAATGGCCCACCAAACTCTCTTCTAGTCATATTTTAGAAATTATAAAATACCTACCAAAATAGGGAAATAAATGGAGAGGTGAGGTAATGGCAATGAAAGAAAAGGAAATAAGAAGTAATTAATCCTTCACCAATTTGTATGGATGAAAATTGATACGCGGAGTTCAATCCACACTCAACCTCCCAAGGTCGTGTCGGGACAGCCGATGTGGAAATTTGGATGGCTAATTATAGGAGAATTAGTGACTAAGATGTGGTAGTGGGAATCTCTAGTAGCTGAATCGGCAAAGGGGATATTTCATGGCTATGAGTAGGTGGCATAAATTCCTATGACTTGATTGAACCTAAGTGTTATATTACGTTGAATTTTTCATTTAAATGATAACTAAACTTGAAATATAATCTACTACCGAATGGGAAACTAACTAAATTAATTAATTAAACTTAGCTATCATAAAGAATTCAAGATAACTCTATACTAAAACTAAACAAGTAAATAACCTATTGTAGTTATTCACCGTGATGAGTGTATTTAGTCTAATTTAATTAATGAAATATTTTCTAACTATGAATGTAAATCTAACCTCAATTTTATCTCAGAAGCATAAGAATAAATCAGAGCTTCTTGGAAGCTTTTCTTCTCTACAACTTGCCCAAAAATAATAGAGGATTTTTCTATATGGATTGATGTTTGTGTTTACTTCTAAAAGCCACAAGAAGCTTTCTTCTAGATTTACTTCCTTGCAAACCTACAGAGATAGGAAAGGGAAGAAATCTTTCCTAAGAAATCTTTGGGTTTGAAACAAATAATCTACTATAACTTTGAATGATTTTAACTATGGAAATGATTCTCTACTCTATTTGATAATGTTCATACATTCAGAAATAAAAAAATTTAAGAAATGAAGGAAATAAAATAACAACTCCAACCTAGAATACAAAATTGTGGCAATTCAATTGTGTGATACTTGGTCCCCTCAATTTATCTTTTCAGTCTCTTGTGTCCACGTGAGTCTAGAGGTTGGGAATGTAGTGACAGAAATAGAGGGAAAATGTTGGAGCAATGACATATTGAATTGGCAATATGGTAACAATAAAACTAAGATAAATATGTCACAATGGAACTGAGATTGGATATGTAGTTTCCATAAATAAAGAATACAACTTAACGAACACAAGAATACTCAAAATGATCTTCGGCCATTTTCTTGAAACCAAGCAATCAATTTATAGAAGTTTGGCTAGGAAAAGGTTCAATCAATTTGGCAACCAAAGGGTGACACATCAACATTGAAGAGGGAGTTTGAACTATCAATCAAAATCAATCACAAATTAGAAGTGAAGAAGAAAATTCCATAAGGAAACCAAACTTGAAATCATCCAAAATGGGTAAAAACATGCATGTAAAGTGAAGTTAAGTGAAACAACACGCATCTAAAGTCACATTAAAACATTCTAGAAAATGTGCATGGACTACCGCCCTGTGTAGAGCAGCGATTATAGGATTTTATCCCTACTGGGCAAGTGGTTACAAAAATATTACCCAGGAAGGGTGGTGATTTTGACACTAAATGCCAAAAACAAATGAAAAATGAAGTGGGAAGCTAAGAAAAATAATGCAAGGGATAACTAAGGAAATCTAATCTATAAATATAAGATGCAAGTATGTTTCGGATCTCAAACACCTTCTAAAAAGATATGAATCATAATTAAGGACCTTTTGTAACTATTTTTGACAATATAGCATGTTCAAATTTGGGTGCGTATTTAAAACTTTCAAAAGGAGGTGTTGAATGGCCTCTACCAAGTGATGTTGAAATGCATGTGTTCCTTCTCCTTGGAGGGTACAATGATAGTTCAATATGTTGATAATTTCCTTTCCTTTAAGAAGCTCTTTTCTAAATCCTTTGCATAATTTATCACACTAAGACTCTATATCCATAGATGTGGAGTCACCAGTTCTTTAAGTCATGATAATAATAAGAGAAGTACTAACTCTCGGTGTCCCACTGGGCCTCGCCTAAAAAAAAATTCACAAGGATCACATACCCACTTAATCTTCAAGTGATCTTGTGCAACATTGGAACATCCCCAAGATGTGGGACCTTGTCATCTTGGGCTGAACCTCTGGAGAAGTTTGGCTTCCTTTGAAATTTTGTGCACTTAATTTAAGATCAATCTGCAAAGCATAACACTTCAAATAAATAATTAATCTTCTCATATTGAGATAAAGGAAAGATAGATTTAACAAACAACATCTTAAATGGTTATGCACCAAGAATAAATAGAACGGAAAGATCCATTTTTCTTGCAAAATAAATATTACAAAACAACATATGGCATCCATATCTTCTAAAATATTTTCAACCACTAATATAACTAGATATAAGACTCAAATAATATAATGTAAATAGTATTTTCCACAACTAAAATATGAAGATTTAATATCACATCTCACAAAAATTGGAATAAGATAATTGATTCCAAGGAAAATTAATCCATCATACCCAAGGAATTAAACATTCACAAGTTCAAGATAAATTAATGAATCACACAATATACCATATATTCAACAAAAAAAATATTGTTCTAAATATAATTAAAAGGCTCAAAGCTCATTCTTGAACTTCCCAAAACCTGGAGAGTACTTTCACAATAGATCCAAAATTCATTAATCCATAATGCATATAACAATTTAAATACTAAATAGGCTGAGTGATTATAGCTCCACCTTTAACTAATTAAATGCTAAAAATAGAATGCATTAATTTCTTAGGGACTAACCTCCCATAAATATAGAAAAATAAGTTATACAAGTTTGACCAAGTCAACCCTACAACTTTTACTAATCTAGAGCTTGGAAGCTATTCAATAATGGTTGTCAAGCCTAGCTAGGATTGGAAGCATCCTCTTTGTGTTCAAATTTTTCTTCCTTTTCCTCTCGTGGCAAGATTGTTCCTAAGGTCAAAGAAACATGTGACAATACCTTGGACTTCCTCCTCTTTTGGTCCACATGCATATTTATTAAACACATCTGGAGTCTCAACTTCCTTAGCAACTTGTAATGGAAATTTATTAACATTTTTCACAACCTTATTAACTTGATTTACAAAATTTTGATAAGAAACTAATTTCTAAATGGATTCAATGTCAAAGTTATTTGTTACATCTTCACATTCTTTAATCAATATTTTGAAATTCTTTATAGCTTGATTAACAAGGAGAACATCAACATTCTCATTGATAAAATTTTAATGAATTTTATCAAATTCCTCCACAATGCCATTCAACCCATCTACTTGCTTTGATTCAGTTTTCTTCTAACTTAGTTATGAGACCAAGTAATACATGTGCCCCGAATTCCATGGCCTTTGAAATTTAAACAACTTTCAAACATCTCCTACCATGCCCTCCTTTAGGGAAGATCTAAATCAGTATTTCTAATTTTCCTCCAAGTCCCCAAGGTAAGATCTAAATTTTCATTATCTTTAGTGATAACCTCATTAAAATTGATCACGGAAACCTTTTCAGCATACAAATCATTATAAAAATCATTAACCATCTTGATTAGTCGATCAGCATCCTAAATCAAATATTTCATCCATATATCAACAACTCTTCCCTTCTAGCCATTTTTTCCACCATATGGTAGGACTTATCATCAAAGCTTGAAGAAATGAAAAGGATGGTTGTAACTTAAACTCGGCATTTGTGTAATCTTAGTGAGAAGAGCAATGAGATTCTCAACTTTTCCTTTCAGGTCATCCTTAGTCACCTTATCTTTTTCATATTTCTCCAAAAAAATTCCCCACATGTCTTGTTTATCACCTTCGTGAGTAGCTATCCTTAGAGAAAACCTAGAAATTTGGTATTCCATTGTATTAATTGTCTCTTTTACTTTATCCATCATAGGAGTATCTATTTCAATAAACCTTTCCTTAGATTGATTAACTAATAGGTTAGATACAATTTTGGCTCTTTTAACTTACCTCTTGGCAGTAATATCTAAGATACTCAAGTCAACCACATCAATGATAGGTACCTTCTTCTTCTACTTAGGATTTTGATAATGTAGTCATTCATATATAGCAGAAGGTGATGCGGAGAATAAATAAAAGGCATAGTTAAAGTAGAGCTTTAATCACTTGAAAATATAACGGCACCTTGTGGCGAGTCATGAAAGGTGGTAGTGATGTAGTGATAATGGAAGGTGTAGTGGGAAAAATACCCTTAGGAGTAGATGAAATGGGAGTAGAAATAGGAGGAAACTACGACAAAGTGGAGTGGGAAATGGATATCCTATTATCTCTCTCCTACCGATAGTGTAGGAAGAGAGGAAAACACTTGATCCATGGTAAGAGATGAAACAAAAGGATCAATAGACAATGAGAGAGGAAGGTTGAGAATTGGATGGCAAGATAGATCGATAGGTGGTGAACATGGAACATCATGAGAGATAGGTGATTGTAATGCTTGGGAAACCCCTGGTAAAATATCTAGATCTATGATCTTAGTTGACTCTAATTTTAAAATTGTGCCCTTAGTATTATAACCTTCCATGGAGGATCCTAAACCTTTGCAAACAAAATGGATGTTGCATGGATTAATGGTTTTTACGCCGTCCTCTTTCCTTTAATAGAAGTAGGTTAACCTACAATTTTTGGCCCTACACATATTCTATAATTTGTTGATATGTCACCTTAGGTTTAATTCCCAATATTGCAAGAAATTCATAGGTTCTCCTCAAAATAGGGCCCACCCTATCTTTAGTGTTGTTGCACTCCTCAATTGACCATTTATTCTAGGTAGAGGCCTATTTGCAATGTTATCCCTTTTGTAATCGGGATCCAAAACATCACCATTATCTTCCAAACCCTCAAGAATATATGAAATTCTGTAATGAATTACTTCCCTCAAATTTTATCCTCTTAAACTCTTTTTCTCAAATAGTAATTTCATTTTAGTAATGAATCCAAATTTCCTCCAATTGCAATATATGCATATTTTCCGACCTTGTCTTGTCAAACTTATCCCAATAGTCAAAATGAGCTCGTGGATGAAAATTCTTTGGATTCAATTGGGACATTCCAGCTTCCACATTCTTAGATTTTTATATATTAACACATGAATACTTCCCAATAGTGATAGGAAACTAAGCTCCCGATTTATGATGATCATATTGGATTTTCTAATAGTGAAGTAGCTATCAAAACACTTCCATCAACACCCACTTATCGGTGGGGAATCTTGGTAATTTGAATGGAGCACTTGTAAATCCTAGTATTTTGATATATGTAAGAGTATGAAATTGTAAATAAATTCCTCCCCATTCCCTAACCTCTTTCAAGCCTCATTTGAATTCTTTGATTGTAGAATTTTTGTCAAATAAATAACAAATAACTAAAGAAGGCATCATTTATTCTTTCGCAAATGTAGAGGACCTTCTACCATAGTCGGTTGTGGATAGTTTTCATATATCCGAGATGTTCTCCTAACATTTTTGGTATTTAATCCTGGATATTCCTGCATGCCAACAATGACCACATAAACAAGGTATGAAGTTATAAAACAATTCCCTGAAGTGATTAAACACCCTAGTGTGAAAAAAATTACATTACTTATATGTTCACCCCATGAATGAAGTCCTTGTTCTTCTTGATTCAAAAATATAAATAAAGATCCATTCATGAAATTCCTTGGCTAATTGTAGACCCACAACCCCACCCAACAAGTGTGATTGTATTATTGACTTCCTCAATAAATTCAGAATGGGGAAGTTCCTTAGGAAGCTTGGTCATTGTACCTTTCAATTTGGCCAAGTAACTCTTAAAACAACCTTAATGCAAACCTCACTATCATTTTCCCAATTCTCAATAGCAAGCTCAGAAGAGATTGTGTCATATTGATCTACATCGGGAGATTTAGTATATCTTTTAAGAAATCACTATCTAGTTTGACAACCACCTTACCATCCTTATCCTTTATATCTCGGGTGTCTTTGTTAAAATATAACGTTATAGCCAACACAAACTCTAGACATTGCACGAGAAGGTGGAAAATTTGCGGCAAGAGGAAATCCACTATCATATATCACTTGCATCCAAGGATTCTTATTGGGGCCTTAACCCTATTCCATAATTCAACTAAGTCCAGGTGTTAGAGTTTAAAATATCCTATTTTATCCAGATATGAAGATATCCTAAAAGGGTGAACAACCCCTTGATAGCTATACTTCATCTTCTCCTTACCTTTCGAAGAGAAACCATACATTAGCTTATTTGAAAATTCATAAAATTTGGACTTCGGAACTTGTATATACACTTGATAAATAATCTAGAAAACCCTCCTGAACTCCCAAAAATCCAAAGTCTCAAGTTCTGAATTTAAAAATTTACACCCTCGAAATAAGTTTGAGGAAAACTATGAAACGCAAAAAAGAAGACTTCCAAAATCTCGAAACCCAAAATTCAAATGAGCTAAAAGTCCAAAATCTTCCCCTTCTAAAATTTGAAATTGACAACTTCCAAAATCTGAAATTGAAAGCCTCCAAAAACTATAGTCTTCAAAACCCCTAAATGAGACACTTCAAAATCTTGAAGTGACCCTATCTCCAAAATGTTCGAACTCTGATGTCTTCAACTTCTAAAATCCGATTGTGGAAAACCCTGAAATATCTTAATCTTTGAAGCTTGCAAACTTGATCTCCAAAGCTTAAAACCCCAAAATGATGAATGTGAAATATAAAATGATTCCTTCAAGGATCCAAAATGCGAGGAGCTCCTATGCCTGCAATTTATGAAGCTTGTAACTCTAAGTACCAATGTTTTTTTCTTGAGCTAAAGAAACCATTTTTCCCTTGTGATAACATAAATTTATTTGTTTTAAACTTAAGAACAAGTAGAACACAACCACATAAGCCATATATAGGACTAAAACAAGGTCTCATGAAACAATGGGGAAGAGAAGGCTAAAAAACAAGAAAAGGCAAAATCAAAACCCTAGACTCAAAAATGATAACTAAACTTTAACAAGAATTACCCAAAAATGAAGGAAACATAAAAATTACCTCAAAAAGATGCCTTGGGAAGTACGATGAAATTTTTAGTAAAATCTAGTGTGTCATATTACATTTTGGGTGAAAATGATAGGTAAAAATTGAAGTTTTATACGTAAATGAAAAATAAATGCCTAAGTGTCGACAAGTGTGAGGTTGTTAAGCAATTAATTCTTTGGAGGTCAGATTCTAAAATTTTCCACGTGGACTGTTTTTCCTTTACAATTAGACCCCTAAAATATGAATACCTGAATTTCCAAATTTTTGAAACTTCAAAATTCAGACTTTACCTCACAACCTTTCCAAAAAAACCCATTAAAACTCTAAAACCCAAAACTCGATGTTCCAAAATTTTGAAACTTCAGGTTTTCAAATTTTGGAACTTCCGAAGTGTTTTCATAAAAGGGGATAAAAAACTCTGAATTCCAAGTTCAAAAACTCCAAATTCCAAATTTCATACTTCATAACTTAGAACACCCCCTAAATTTTGTAAGTAAAAACATAAGTAGAAACCCAAAATCCAAAATCTGATTTTTGCGTGATAAGGAAAAAATTTCAAATTAAAATTTTTAAAATGGAAGGGAAAAATATTTAGCAAAAAATTAATGGCCCTCCCAGCTAGGGTAGCTTGTAAATTTAATAGGCTTACAACTCAAAATTTTAAAGGACTCAAATGTACATAATAATTTTACATTTAAGGGAGGATCCTTAACTAATTCAAACTCACTACATTATGGAAGAGAAAATATAAGAGAGAGGAGGAAGAAATGGTCATGACCAGTGGCTAATATATTATTCCCATGTTTATTCCTTCTACTGAGCTCCAGTGAACTCTAAGGTATTCATATGAAATGGTTATCCCAAAAGCATCTTCTAAAATATTCTCAAGATATTTATATGTGATTAGGATGACCCCTAACTATGAATCATTTTTTTAGAAATACTTTACAACATGCTCTAACAAAAATATCATGATAGAAAGAAATTAATTTTATTCATACCTAAAAGATGCCTCTACTTGAGAAGATATTTACCTTTTAGAATTATCAAACCGCATAAAATAAAATATTTGGGTTAGAGTCCTTGAGTTTAAGAAGATAAAGGGAGATCAAGCTGTTATCTTCTTCAATAATTATTATTTCACTTTTGGAACCATTTAATAACTCATCTTTTTATATCAAGTTTGTTTAACCCCATTAATTTATCTTTAGTGGGTATGAAGACAATATCTAGTTAGGATGTAATCTTTAACAACTTAATAGCATAAAAATTGATTTAGGAAATGATTAGATCTTATTTTTGTGAATAAAAGACACCCAAAGATTCTACTATGGAGTTCTCCCAAATACTTTAACTATTTCCTTCAAACCAAATATCGAGTGTAGTTCTGATTAGAATAATTCTAATGGTACCATTCATAGGCACAATGGAGGTTGCAATCAAAAGATATGACTAAAAAAGTGTTCATGCCCATTTGATGATTTCCATGAGCTCAACTTTACATTAGGTGAGACAATCAAATTTTACCTCATGCATACAATCTATCGATAACTATTGGATCTCACATATTTCCACCACATAATCAACATGCCACATTCTTTCCATCGGTTTCTTGGTTTCATCCGGAGACCATGTGCAAGGAAGCGATATTTGGGAGAGATTTATGTAACCAATTGCAAACACTTTTCCTTCATACACCAATGTTTCAATCATTGGTCTTATGTCAAGCTTTGGAGTGAGGCGTTAACCTTTAGCATAAACCAAGATAACCCTAAATGTTGACAACCATCATGTGTGCTCCTTTTTACTTATTGCAAATTGAAATTATACAAAACCTTGGAAAGTATAGATCCATATCTCAAAAATCCAACCTCACAAGACTCTTGTGCACCATTGAGGGTCATTTATTAACGATCAACAAAAGATCTTGAAATATTTGTAAAGTTATTAAGCCTTGAAAACATTGAAATATGTGAGAAGGCCAATTATCGTGTGGGAGAATATAATGTTTTCTTTAGATTTGGGGCCATAGTTCTTTTAAGATTCACAAATTGGTTAACCAAAAGGGTTTTAGAGATGTCCTTTGGTGTGACATGTCCCAATCTTAAGCTATTAAGTTTCACAAACTAGTTCAAATGCAAATCCGAAAGAGTTATCCCTTTTTGAATGTTTATGAGCATTTCAAGGCTAAAAACGGTTTTGACTAAAATCTTTAAGATTTAGCTTATATGAGTTTAGATAAGAGATGATAAAACTATTTTTATGAATTCAAGTAAAGGAAGCTCCCAAAATTCTAGTTAAACTCCATTAAATCCTCTATGTTTTTATTTTGTAATCGATTTCCTAAAATGAAGCGAGGTGCTCATTTTAGCAACAAGTACTACTAAAGAATAGATTGAATTTCAAAAAAACCAACATGGATGACATGGATATTTTCTTATAATCTCATTGTTTGGAAACCTCCATAACTCTATCTCTTTCAAAGTTAGGGAGAACTAAAAATGTCACCTTCAAATCCATTCAAAGTTTGACTAGAATGTAGAATATGATAATAACTTGACTTACAAAATACATGGGATTCCTCATGAGACATTGGTAGTACTTTATCAATTTCAAAAGAATACATTTAACCCTATCACTTCACCCTTTCCATTTTTGGAAGAAAAATTAATGGGGATGAATCATTCTATTAAAACTTTTGTTCAATTATATTTAACTTGCGTGAACCATTAATCATTAAACATGCATAAATGTGAATTTATTGACTTGAAACAACCATTCACAAGAAAATTAACTAAGAGAGTACATAAAAAATAAGAGATAAAGTGGGAAACCCTAAAGGGGAAGAAAATCAATGAACCTTTGCATATATTACTCAACACAAAGGAATTTAGTGAAGCATCAACTTCACAAGGAGCACCAACCCTAGTTTAGTAGGGAACCAACCCTAAAAGGAGCACCAACCCCTGATTTAGTGAATCAATCACCTAAATATGAATATCACATCATTACTTGTTACTCTCCAACAAGTGATTGTGACCACTAGTTTAGCTCTATGCACTCAAAACTCTTCTCAAAACACCTTATTCTTCACTCAATCTAGCACCTTCATATGTTTATTAGGTCAAGTTGTTTTTAATATCTATAAATTCTTATCAAATCCTTATACCTCTTCCTTTCTCTATGATTTTCCCATTACAACTCTCTTTCACTCTCCTTTATCTCGCTCATTATTTTCTCTTCATCACTATCTCAAATGAGCTATCACAACTTAATTTATACATGAATCTTACTTACACAACCATATAAATTATCCAAGACCAAAAATTTGGTCATACCAACATGAAAAAACATCTACACAACCATATAAATCACCTCAAGATACCTTAAATTTCAATATCCCAAACAAACCACACTTACTCATAAGGCCTAAATATAAGCATTCACCTCTAATGGTTATTTTTTGAATTATAAGGAAACAATACCTCATCATCATGTATCCTCCAGCTTTGGAAACACCTAATGCATCTCTAATACATCTTCTCCATGTACAAGAACCTCTAAACCAGCTACCTCCATCATGAAACGCACCAACTTACAAGCTTACCCAACTATATCTCATGCACCCAATTTTCACTCCACAATACCAAGAAGCTTCACATAGAAAAACACACCATGACATAAGTGACACATAAATGGAAACATATAAATGTCTTCTAGGTCATATAACTCACATCAATAACCAAATCAAGTCATAAGGATCCATGAAACATGTATCTTTGAAACTACTCAAACCAAGACCTAGGTCTCAAGAACTATTTTTAAAATAAATAAGAACCAAAACTTAAATCGACTTCTAGGATATTCCATTACTTGTAACACTTCAATGGAAACCTATAACACCTCAAATATCGACATACGTATCTTATATGAATAATTTCAACCTTTTACACTTGTTTGGACACCTTCTTTACTTGCCTAAATAGGAAATTTATACCGAGAAGAGATCAAGAATGTAAACATCTTTTTGGATCAAACTAAAATAAATAAGTCACCATATTGGACAACTACCAACTGTTCAATTCTATAACACACTGCCAAAATATTCCAAACATCAAACAAACCATTTACCTTTCAAGACTAGTTTTTCCCTTATAAGAACTTTACCAGTTGACACACACTGAAGACCTATTACACCAAATTTATCCATATAACTTGCAAAAATCACTTCATGGAAACTTACAAGACATCTCAAGCTTTCTCCAAAAATTATTTTCCTTTCATGACACCTTCAATTCGTACTTGTACTATCAAATCTTCATAAAAACAAAATTTTTCTTTACCTTATCGGCTGATTTGGAGCATGAAAATACCAAAAAAAAAATCCCTAGAGAATCCTTTATATCCCTAAGGAATCATACCATATTTCCCAATCCATTTGGAGACCATACAACTCATTACTTTCCTATCATTTAAGAAGCGGGGTTTTGGGGAGGATTTTGACTTGTATATCTTGTCAATAATGGTTCATAAAGATGTGACGACCATATGAGTCCATTATTTTGAAAAACCTTATTAACTCCATGTACTAACATCCCCCAAAATCTTAGGACCTCATATAAAACACAAATTTGAGTGTGATCATAATAAATTTTACTTTCAAACTAGAATTTGCATTTCTAAGAGCTCGATAGAGCCAAAAATGATTTTTCGTGATTTATCTTGATCCCCTAACCTAAAAATTTACACATAGTACTATAGAAACCCCCTCCATGTTTTCTAAACATCATCCAAGCTCAACTACATCTAAAACTATTCATACCATCTCACTTTCTCACGCATTCTTACCTTGTTCTCAAGAACATGCTTCAATAGGACCTTCATCATGCACTAAACACCTTATTTATGAGCTAATATTCCTTCCACACTTTATATTCATCCTCAAAACATAATACACATTCCTAAGAAATACTTCCCTACTTTATACTTCATGCAATCATGACATCTGCAATGTATTAGGTCTAGGACTAGGCCTAGTAAGACTAGTACCAACACATGTTTTACAAGAACTGACATGTTCTTCACTATGTATACACTTTAAAAACTTTTACATACTTCACTAAATATTATTGACACCCTAGAGACTTCATACAACCTTTGGAGTACACCTACAATCGTCTTCATTCTATATCCATGTTCCAAACCATGCATGTTGACCAAGACACCATAACATGACACCAAAATATCATATCATGACAAAAAAATTGGATACTACCAATCAACCTTAAAGATTAATTATGAATGACACCTCATACAATAAAACTATGACTCCATTTTACATCAATGACACTTGACATCAATGACAAAAATAAGATATTATGTCTAATAATCTCCCCTTTATCATTAACGGAAACCATCTTAGGAAAAATTAATGGAAACCAAACTTGTAAAACACATTCAAGACACACATTTATTTTTTTTGAGCATACTCTCCCCCTCGACATCTATGAGAAATGCACTAATAGCAACTTGGCATCACAATGAGTAAAAATATACTTATAATCTCCTCTTTGGTTTATACACACTTGTTTAACTTCAAAATGATGTACTTGATACTAATTTTTTCATATGAAGCATGGTCTTTCTCTTCAAATGTGCTCGATGCTCCACCTACACAACTACACTTCATTTTGGTATCATGAAAACTATAGGCATCTTCATATTTTACTCACCATTTTAGCTAGAAACATCAACCAAACTAAACAAGGTCATTTGACCTTCTTCCTTTCCATTTTGTCTCTTTGGAGTAGCAGAGCCCCTGGGTAGATAGACACTTCTTGAACCTTCTTGATCCACCAATATACTAAAACCAATAGCTTGAAACATGAAAAATTAGATCTCATACATTATTCATGTATATATCTTATTTAATCTTCACCTTCTTGTGACTTCTCATAGACTTAAACCATCTACAAGACACAACTCATCTCCCCTTGAGATGATGCACTCAAGAACATATTTTGCAATATGTATCATACCTTTTTGTAATATACTAATAATGTACTCTTATGGACCCATACTCATCATATTTCCATATACTCCTTTTATCCATCTCAAAAATTTCATGCATTTTTATCTCAATACCTTGTTCATGAAATTTTATTCACATTTCATAAAGCCAATCAATCTTCGGGACTCAACATAGCTCTTACTTTAGAATAATGCATATGTTCACAATCTTCTTGGAACCATAAAGTGAAAATTTTAAAACTTATATCCCAGTTACTGTCATCTAAGGATTTTCATAAATCTAGTCACCTATTTCTCTACCTTTAAGGACATTACGACACATAATTCATTTATTTCAACCATCTACTATGATTTTTCATCTTCAAATATTCACAATATCACTTTTTTAATGATATCAACAATACTGCAGCCACTACTCTTTATCCAAAAACTTATTAATCCATCATCGTACAATGACTATATCCATTAGGTCAAGGACATACCTTATCACTAACAAGAAATATTTTATTATCTTCAAACTCATAATCATTTTCTCAAATGTATCATACCATGAGACTTTTTAAGATAGTTACTGAGACCTTTAAGAACACATCTTTAGATTCTACTATGGCATAAATGTAATTCTTCATCCTTTTTGGCTAGGATACATATCTATATGAATGAATTCAAGACAAATAATACCTGAACCACCTTCTTGGATTCATCCTTGAACCTTTTTGTTATACACACACATCTATATACACCTATACATGAGATGACATATAAATCTTATGATATTCTACCAAATTTATCAACACCTACATCATCATGTTCAAACTCAACTTGAATCGAAACACCATCATCACTACTTACCTTTTATGAGAAACAGTCTTCCTTGGAGAAGAATCTCTTCTTGGATTTCTTTTTATTTTCAAACTTCTTGAACTTCTTATTATCATACCTGTGAAATTTCTTATCAAGATCTCTATTATTTTCTTCATAATTATGCATATGAGGACACTTGTTTGTAAAATATCCAACCTTACCACAATTGAAACATTTGAATGGTAACTTTCCCTTGTACTTCCTTTAACCAGTTTTTAATTTTCTAGAAAACATGGAAAGTAATTCATCATCATTAATTTCATGAATATCATCATTTAAAACATTCTTACCTTTTATTGTCTTCTCAAATTTGAAAGAAACCTCCTTCTTAATAGTTTTAGTATCAATAATCCTCATCTCATTGGCTAAGAAAATGTCTCATGGTAATAAAATCCTTGGATTCTTCAATGGATGATACTTTGGCATCAAACTTGAGAGCAAGAGATCTCAACACCTTTTGTACCACCACTTCTTATTTCACCTCTTCACCTAAACCTCTGATGATGTTGACAACTTGATCAACTCTAAGTAGGTATGTAGCAATAGTTTCCTCTTCCTTCATCTTCGGGCCTTCAAACTAATTCCTATATGTCTCGATATTTTTTTCTTTACCTTGGAATCACCTTCATGGATAACCTTAATATTTTCCCACATGGCCTTAGCAAAATTATAGTGCATCACTTTGATAAGTTCGTATTAGCTAAAACTATAAAAATGGCATTTGTGGCTTTATAATTATCATTGTAGGATTTCTTACATGTTACATATATTAGAGGAGTATGAGGAATAATATACAATTCTATTACTAATTTCCAAACATCAAATCCCAAAGAACTTACATAAGCCCTCATCGATACTCCAAAAGGCGTAGTTGGTCCCGATTAACTAAAATTGAACTAACATTATGGGAGGTATACCAACTAGTTAATCTAATATATGAGGAGTAAAATGTTGCAAACTATGCTAAGAAAATATGGAAATGATTTCAAATAATTATACTAAATGAAATACAACCCTAAATGTGTAAAGATGTAAAACTAAAGGACGTGGCTGATTTCGGAGGATCGAGAGGTTGTCGTAGGTCTAATCTGTAGATCCCGGAAGTAGAAACCATCACTCGGTGGGTCTTGTCAAAGGTCATATCTCGGGATATTCGAGGAGACCTGTGTGAAGCAACCATGAAGGTACTAGGGTGCCCTGGGTGCCTGGTTTCTACAAAATCTTAGAATCTAGTTTTTACAAGGTTGTAAGATTATCTAGAATATTCCCTATCTATCTACCTGGATATTTGAGTTATGTCGAGTGTGTTGAATAATGAAAGATGAAGGAATTACCTACAAAATAAAAATAAGTATCAAAACCCTAAAAATAAAATATGCAAAATGAATGGGTCAGACTAACCTTAGTTGCCACAATAGTGGGCTTACTAAACTAAGTGTTGCACTACATTTCAGACCCAAATGTAATTATCATGTGTGTGTTTTCATGTCATGCCCGAGGTGCTCTTGTGTCAGTCACACTTTTTGAAGTAGTGATAAATAATAACTATAGAAAATTTAATAGCATTTGTGTATGAAATAGAATAGAATCCTCCCTTTATGTTGTGTGTGTTGATGCAAATCTCCTAGCCTTGATGCATGACATTATGTGGATGCAAGTGATGCAATGGATGAAACTCTAGATGGATTGATAGTAGTATGTGATGTTAGGACCCTCATTATGGTCTCATAACTTTGTATTTATAGGGTTCTCTTTCTCTAATTTTGTAATTAACCTCGACATGGTCGACTAGGAAAAAGATAAGGATGAAAAATGGCTAGAAAGATCCCAAAAAGAAGCGTAACGCTCAAGATAAAATAAATTAGATAGATATGTGAACATGATATCCATGTAGAGTGTAGAAGGGACATTCGATGGACTAGATTCATGTGTGGAATTACAAAAATAAAAATTTGAGGAGAATGGATTCTAACGATGAAAAATGTGCATAAAAAGTGATGAGAGTGGACCTAGGGTGGAACGTGTGTGTAGCTGTTGTGATGTGTAGTGTACTTGCATGGTTAGTAAAGGCAAGTGTTGTCGTGGTGTGTTGTCATTGTTGTTGTAATTTTTATTTTTGGCATTATTTTTCTTCCCCCAATTTGATTGCATGTTTCTCATACGATGGACCTGTAAGGAGAAAAAGATCAAGTAGTCAAATATATATGTATGTAAAAACATTGTGTAAAATACGCACATGTATAGAAATGTGTAAAGTACACAAATGTAAAATACATAAAAATAAAATTGTAAATGGAACATGTGAACCTAATCTAGGTGTACAAGGATATGTTGTATTGTCACGATTTTTTGGGTGATCTCATGCTACCTTGGCTGAAAATAATTATAGGAAGGAAATATCATGTGACCTCCAACCTTTAACCACTTCGCTGAAATGTGTGAAGAGATATTTTTATTGTCTTAGTTTTTGGGTGATCTCGATGCTAGTAGATGAAGTAGTGTAGGGATGCTCACCCACTGTAACCTCCAAGCCTATAAGTGCTCCACAAAAATGCCAAAGGACACTATGTCCTGTAGAGGTTGTTGTGTATGAAGTTCTTATACTAGTTTAAATTCACTCATTGTATGTAAGTCCATAATGGCAAGAGTGGAAAGTGCACTATAGTGAACCAGTGTAAATACATTGTGTTAGTCTGTAAAACCCTCGATGATGCCCCCCCTTTTAGGGATGCATGCGATGTCACTAAAAAGAGAATGCGGCCCCAAAAGAGGACCAACCATAATCGACTGTATAACTCGCCTACAGGGGAGGGAAAGCACTTGGTAAATACCAAGTTGCACACAAAAGGGATGGCTAGCCAAAACAAGTGTTAGTCTAAAAACACATCCATGCAATACGACAAGTGTCAAAATATAAAGATAATGTAGTAACTAGTAAACAAAGTAGTGTAAACACATAAGAAAACCTGTAGACCACACAAAAAGGTTGTAAACATGGGACATAACTCATGATGTCACAAGACATGTAATTCCATCATGGCCACAAATAACAAGAAAGTGTGTACACAAGCAAAGGGAAAAGCCCACATACAATGAAAAACAATGGCATACAAGTAGAAACAAACAAAGAGTCATGGAAACATGTAATCCTATAAAACAAGTGTTGCACATGGAACACCCATTAGCATGTTAGAGTGATAACCAATATGTCAAATCATGTATGAGAAAGTAATATAATATGCTAAGTACAAAATGAAACAATAGCACCTAAATAAGATGAATGTGGATGCCCCTAGTGACCGGTATAGGAAGGGTAGAAGGTGAGCATCCATGCCATGTGTAAAATTCTTGTATCTGTGATCACACTAAACAAAGGCGTGAATGTGCATGTGTGTATGATATATATAATGACATATAAGAAAGTAGCATAATGTGTGTAGTAAAGTGATCATGTAAAATAGTAGCAAGCAAGAGTAAATGTCCCCGAGATGATGCAAGTATGTTCTAGATGGATGGAATGGAAATGAAATATGGAATGGTAGAAGCCACGTTCCCCCGAGTGGATGGAATTATAGGAAATGAGGTTCATTTTATTTTCCCCCTCAGCAATCAAGGATGAATTGTAAACAAGAGTACGTCATCGGGAAATGTTTGAGTAATGTTGGTTGTTTCTAGTGTGTGTGTACTGATGAGTGTGTATATGTAATGGTGATGAAATGGGACATGTGGATATATGTGCATGAACCCTATAGCCGAAGCGTATATCATGACTTGTTGAATAGATAAGTGATGATTTATCCCTAAGCATATATCACTATATGATGAAAGGATGGAGATGAGTGATGATTTATCATAAAGCGTATGTCACTACAAGATGAAAGGAGGGATTTTTGATATAATGTAAGGTGTATACCACTACAAGATGATATTATAGGTGACTATTTAACCTAAGGTGTATGTCACTAACGCTGGAAATGTCACATGGTGAAATTTCACATGAGGAAATATCACATGGTGAATGTAAGGTCCATTTGATTGGTAAACCCTTAGCAGTTGAGTATGGATTGAGGAACTAAAGTGTGTCATAGGGTGGTGACAACAACACATGAAAACAACATAATATGAATGACCAAGTTAAGAATAGGGTATGTGAATGTGTGGTGTGGGAAATGCAATATAGGATGTGTAGTGTGTGTAGGATGTGTAATGTGTGAAGTGCAATAATAGGTGCATATAGAAATAGAATGCATAATGATAAAATGTAAAGCTAGACCCATATGAAATGTAATCTAGCATAGTATGTAGAATATAGATGATGTATAAATGTGTCATGTGAACAATGCAATGTAGGATGTGTGGAGTGTGTAGGATATGTAATATGTAAGATGTAGTGATAGGTGTAGATAGGAAATAGAATGTGTAGTGATAAAATGTAAAGCTAGACCCATATATAATGTAACCTAGCATAAATGTAGAATGTAGGGATGGAATGTAAAACTAGACTCATAGGAAATGATGACTAGTATAGTATGTGGAATATGTATGATGTGACAATGTGTAATGTATAGTGTGACTAAGTGCATAGGTATTGTCATAGATGCAATGCATAGTTGAGGACTAGAACAAGTAGAAATTGATTTAGAATGAATGGTGTATAACACATAATGTAGGATGAAATGTAATATGTAGTGCCTATGATGTGGTGTGTGGGGTTCATTGTAATGGTAATCCCTCAACAATCAAGTGTGAACTAAAGCACAAGAGTGTGTCATCGGGTAATGAGGGTGTTATGATCCATGATATGTTATAATGATAGGAAAGTGAAGGAAAAGTATGAAAAGTGCACCTATGTGGAGGAGGGGGTGAGTGTGCAATGTGATATGTCCCCCCGGTGGAAGTGTGGCATAGGTAACTAGGAGTTTCCATCAAGAAGATAATCATTTTCATGATCAAAACAAGTTGGATCTGCATCATAAACTTAGTAAGCTATAGAATGGGGAGGATCATATAGGGACCCATTATGATAAAGTGTATAGGAATTCATCGCGTATTCTTCATCCATAAAAGTGATTAGTGGATAACCATGAGCATGCCAACGTGAAATGTTAGGAACATAGGTGGGGGAAGAATCATTAGCAATGGAGACAATGCCAAAGGGCATGGGGAATGAGAGTGAAGAGTGAAGAGGATCAATTGTACCACCGATATAATTGAGCCAAGACTGTCCTAGTGTAAATGGAGAATCATGATGGGTGCATGCAACAAATACTGTCAAATGAAAAACTTGTAAGCCATAAGCCATTGTGATGTGGAAGTAGTTGTGATAAAGATGAGGTGAATGAAGGGGCAGTAGGATGTCATTGAGTTTCATACTGAACCTAGGCAAGCAATCACGTGTACATATAATATCTAAACTAGTGAGATCGATAGGAATGTGTTCCCAAAATGACCTATTCATATATAATGTGCATGTAAAGGGGGTCATTGAGCAACCTCTAGTAGAGAAGAAGATGAAATGGCATCAACACTATTAACAGATCCCTTATATAATACCATAACATTAGTGGATGGAGGGTTTTTGAACTAGTATTCACTTGGGCCATCAGCTATAAAGGTTTCTTCAAAATAATAAATGTCTATATGCTGAGAGGAGTAAAATCAAGTTGTCATAATGACTCATCTATGAGTTCTATGACATCAACCTCGTCAACTTAGTGGAAGTTTCAGTGTGTGCATCATCATTTTGGGTGGTGTTATCTGGGAAATTGGTAGGTGATGATGAAGTGGGAGGGGTAGTAGAACTAGAGGACGGAAAAGGTGGAGTACTAGCAGGGAAAAATACCATGGGTGAAATGATAGCCAAAGTGTGAGTAGATATAGTAGGAGAAGTAATAGCAGAGTAGTGGAGGAGGATGCACTAGATTGACCAACATCATATTTATCAAGACTAGCGTATGGAATACATTGTGGAGGTGGAATGGGCATAGAGGTAACATGATCAATGTGATAGTATTTGAATGGTTCTGATCGAGGTAATAGTGTGTTCATAGCCTTCATGGAGAAATTTGACACATTGATGTATGTACGGTGGATGGTGAGTCTTGCATGACATGAATAAAAGGCCTACCTAAGAGGAAATTGAATTGAAAATAGGCATCAAGGACATAGAATTCATTGATAAAAGTTTTAGGTCTAACCTGAATATGTAAGAAAATAGTTCCTAAGCATGTGCAAGTGGAAGAGCCATAACCATGAATGAGGGTGGAGTTCTGAGAGATAAGGTTGTTGGTATACCTAATTGTCTTAAGAGAGAGTGGGCACAAAGGTTAAGTCCAAACCCATCATTAATGAGAACATGTTTGATACAAGTAGTACTAACAATGGCAGTAATGAGCAACAGAGCACATGGGTTAATTTTTACAAAGGGGATATATCCTCATCTGTAAAAGAGATTAAACCTGGTAAATTACAGAGAGACTAAATGAGATGTTAAAAATCCTCGGTGGAGTGATAGTGTTCAATGTTAATAGCATGAAGGGCATCTTCTAGTGTGGTTTGATAATCTTGTGCATTTCACAGTAAATCATAGAGTGAGATCTTAGTTGGGGTATTTTTGAGATGGTCAATAATGTCACATCCTTTAGAAGCAGCTAATGGAGTGGCGGGTGTGATGGGTGGTGGAAGAGAAATAGTTGGATTAGTTGGTGGATTAAGGTAAGTGTGAATAATAGTAACTACATTGGTAGATGGATCAGATGGAGGCCTAACAAAGCGAGGAGGGTGTTGAGTGTGTACACCCATAAAATTAGTGGTGGTGGTAACTATATTGATGACCTTAGTAGTTGTATAGGTAGGATAAGAAGATCGGGCCATAAATCGATAAGGATATGACATGGTACAAGGTGGGTGTTAAAACACGTGGTTCACCAAAATGATTAACTAAAATAAGACTAATACTATGGGAAGTATAACAACTAGTTAATCTAATATAAGAGGACTAAAATGTTATAAACTATGTTAAGACAATATGGAAATGATTTTAAATAATTATATTCAATGAAATAAAACACTAAATATGAAAAGATGTAAAAAGAAAGGACTTAGCAGATTTTTGGAGACTATGGTAGGTTGTCGTATGGTTTAACTATAGATCCTATAAGTAAAAATGATCGCTCAGGGTCCTATAAAGGTCAGATTTGGAAGATCTCGAGGAGACCGTAGAATCAGGAAGGTACTGGAGCACCTTTGGGTGCCCTAGTATGTGAATAGGTTCCCGGTCTATAAAAACCTTAGAATCTCGGTTTTCGCAGGGTTGCAAGATGATATGGAATATTTCCTATTTGACGCATGTAATCTTCCAAGCTATTCTAAGTGTGTGAAATAATGTAATATGAAGGAATGACCTACAAAAGACAAGTATCAAAACCCCAAAAATAAAAGATGAAAATTGAATGGGTCAAACCGATCTCAATTACCACAATAATGGGCTTACTAAACCGAGTGTTGCACTAAATTTTAGATCCAAATGAATTTTAGTCCAAATGTGTGTTTTGTGTGTGTGTGTGTGTGTGTGTGTGTGTGTATGTGTGTGTGCGTGCGTGCGTGAATTTCATGCCCTATATGTTCTTGTGTCATTCGACTTTGTAAAGTAGCAAGCAATAATAAATATAGAAAATGTAATAGCATGTGTGCATGAAATAGAATATAATCTTCCCCCTATGATGTGTGTGTTGATGTATATATCTTAGCCTTGATGCATGACACTATGTGGATGCAATTGATGCAATGAATGTAACTCTAGATGGAGTGATAGTAGTATGTGACGATAGAACCCTCATTATGGTCTCATAACTTTGTATTTATAGGGTTTTCTTGCTCTAGTTTCGTAATCAACCCCAATATGGATGAATAGGAAAAAGATAAGGATTAAAAACAGCTAAAAATACCCCAAAAAGAAGTAGGAAAGTGGAACATGGATCGAGGCACCCCGGGGCACCCTAGTATAGGCATGGGCACCCCAGTTTAGGCTAAAGTGATGGTATTGTAGAAAAATGGGTGGATATGCTTATAAAAATATGCAGGAATGATGAAATAAAAGATTAAAATACGATGGCCAAAAGGTGGGATTAATTAGTAATTTCTTCACTTCATAAACCTCTAAATAGTAGTACAAGGTTGGGCTAAATAATGCCTCGTAGTGCATGATTTTGTGTCTACAATCCCATCAAACATAGGTGTTTTGCTAGAAGAAGAGTTACACTATTGACTCACCATTTTTTATGCTTCAAGGATCTACCTCAAGTGATTAGAGTTACATTAATAAGAACTTTACTTTTATACAAATTTTTGGAAGCACAATTACTAAGAGGGGGTGAATCGGTCTATTAAAACTTTCATTCAACTATATTTAACTTATGTGAACCATTAACCATTAAACATGCATGAATGTGAGCTTATTAACAAAAATAAAAATTCGTAATAACATGCACCAAGATAGTACACAATAACACAATATATAATGTGGGAAACCCTCAAGGGGAAGAAAACCCACTAAACCTTTTCATATATTACTCAACATAAAGGAATTTAGTGAAGCACTAACTTCACAAGGAGCACCAACCCTTTATTTATTGAGGCACCAACACCATAAGGATGATACAACTCCCTAAGATGAATAATAAATAACTCATCCACCTAAGGATGAATATCACTTCATGACTTGTTCCTCTAATAATTTATTGTGACCACTAGTCTAGCTTCATACATCAAAAATCTTCTCAAAAACACATTCTTTCTTTTTTTCTAAAACTAGCACCTTAATATGTTTATTAGGTTGAGTGACATTACATTTTTGTACCTATATTATTCTTAATTCCTCATAAATTTTAATTTATCTATTATTTACCCATCACATCTCTCTTTTACTCTCCTTTAGCTGTTCATTCATCTCTCCATCACTAGCTCAAATGAGCTATTACAACATACTTTATACATGAATCTTACTTACACAACCATATAGGTCAAACAAGACTAATAAGGTAGGTCATACTAACGTGAAAACACATCCACACAACCTTGTAAATCACTTCAAGAGACCTTAATGGTCAAAAATATCCTAAACAAACCACACTTTCTCACAAGGCCTAAATACAAGCATTCATCTCTAATGGTTATTTTTTGAATTCTAAGGAAAAACTACCTCATCATCATGACTCCTAAATATTTGGAAACACCTTATACATATCCAAGACATATTTTCCATACACAAGAACCTCTGAAACAGCTACCTACATCATGAAACACATCAACTTGTAACCGTAGCCAACTAGATCTCATGCACCCAGTTGTCACTCCACAAGACCGAGAAACTTCACATAGAGAAAAACTTCACCATGACACAAGTGAAACATAAATGGAAATATATAAATTTCTACTATTTAATAAAACTCAAATAAATCATGAAATCAAGGCATAAGGCTTCATGAAACATGCATCCTCAAACCGCTCAAATCGAACTCTAGGTCTCAAGAACCAGCTTTGAGATAACTAACCTCCAACACTTCAATAAGCAATTCTAGGCTCTATTTTTACTTTTAACATTTCAATTAAAACCTGAAAAAAATCCTCAAATAATTACATCCATATCTCATGTGAAAAATTTCAACCTTGCACACATGTTTCAGTCACCTTCTTGATAGGCCTAAATAAGGCGGTTAGACCTATAGAGCTCAAGCATGAAAACAACTTACCATATCAAACCAAGGCCACTAACACATCATATTTGAAAACTATGAACTATTAAATACCATAACACATTGTGACAACATTCGAACATCAAACACGCCATTGATCCTTTAAGACTAATTTTTCCCTTTTAAGATCTTTAGTTGTAGACACACATAGAAGACTTGCTACACCAAATTTCTCCATCGAAATTTCCCAAATAAATTTAATTATGCTTATAATACATCCCAATCCTGATCCAAAAATTATTTTCACCTCATGACACCTGTAACTCACACCTATACTATCAAAACTTCACAAAAACAAAGTATTTTATGTACCTTATCAAATGACTTGTAGCATGTAAATACCACCAAAAGAAGACCAGCTGAATCCTCCACATCCTTGAATCATCATACCATATTTCCCAATCCATTTTGAGACCATAAAAATCATTCTTTTCCTATCACTTTAGAACTAGGGTTTTAGGGAGGGTGTGTACATGCATATCTTGTTAATAATGGTTCATAAAGATGTGACGACCAAATGAATCCATTATTTTTGCAAAACCTTCTAAACTCCATGTAATAACATCCCAAAAATATCAAGACTCCTAAATATTTGGAAACACCTTATACATATCCAAGACATATTTTCCATACACAAGAACCTCTTAACCAGCTACCTACATCATGAAACACACCAACTTACAAAGCATACCCAACTAGATCTCATGCACCCAATTGTCACTCCACAAGACCGAGAAAATTCACATAGAGAAAAAAATTCACCATGACAAAATTGAAGCACAAATGGAAATATATAAATTTCTACTAGTTCATACAACTCAAATTAATCACAAAATCAAGGCATAAGGCTCCATGAAACATGCATCTTGAAACTTCTCAAACCAAATTCTAGGTCTCAAGAACCAGTTTTGAGATAATTGACCTCCAACACTTCAATAATAAATTATATGCTCTATTGTTACTTGTAAAACTTAAATTAAAACCTGAAAAACCTCCTCAAATATTGACATCTATATCTCACGTGAAGAATTTCAACCTTGTACACATGTTTCATTCACCTTCTCGACAGCCTAAATAGGGTAGTTTAGACCTATAGAGCTCAAGCATGAAAACACATAACCATATCAAAACAAGGCCACTAAAAATAATATTTGAAAACTACCAATGGTTAAATACCATAACAAATTGTGAAAATATTCCAAAGATCAAACATGGCATTGATCCTTTAAGACTATTTTTTCCTTTTAAGACCTTTAGTTGTAGACACACATATCAAGAATTGTTACATGAAATTTCTCCATAGAAATTTCCCAAATAAATTTAAGGATGCTTATAAGACATCCCAATCTTGATCCAAAAATATTTTCATTCATGACACCTGTAACTCACACCTAAACTATCAAAACTTCACAGAAAGAGTTTTTATGTACCTTATCAAATGACTTGTAGCATGTAAATACCACCAACATGAGACTAGAAGAATCCTCCACATCCTTGAGTCATCATACCATATTTCCCAATCTATTTGGAGACCATAAAACTCATTCTTTTCATATCACTTTAGAACTATGGTTTTAGGGAGTGAGTGTACTGCATATCTTGTTAATAATGTCTCATAAAGATGTGAGGACCAAATGAATCCATTATTTTTGCAAAACCTTCTAAACTCCATGTAATAACATCCAAAAAATATCAAGACTCCTACATATTTTGAAACACCTTATATATATACAAGACATATTTTCCATACACAAGAACCTCTTAACCAGCTACCTACATAATGAAACACACCAACTTACAAGCATACCCAACTAGATCTCATGCACCCAATTGTCACTCCACAAGACCGAGAAAATTCACATAGAGAAAAAAATTCACCATGACAAAATTGAAGCACAAATGGAAATATATAAATTTCTACTAGTTTATACAACTCAAATTAATCACAAAATCAAGGCATAAGGCTCCATGAAACATGCATCTTCGAAACTTCTCAAACCAAATTCTAGGTCTCAAGAACCAGCTTTGAGATAACTGACCTCCAACACTTCAATAATAAATTATATGCTCTATTGTTACTTGTAAAACTTAAATTAAAACCTGAAAAACCTCCTCAAATACTGACATCCATATCTCATGTGAAGAATTTCAACCTTGCACACTTGTTTCAGTCACCTTCTTAATAGGCCTAAATAGGGTAGTTTAATCTAATAGAGCTCAAGCATGGAAACACCTTACCAGATCAAACCAATGACACTAACACATCATATTTGAAAACTACCAATTGTTAAATACCATAACACATGGTGACAACATTCCAAACATCAAACATGCCATTAATCGTTTAAGACGAATTTTTCCCTTTTAAGACCTTTAGTTGTAGACACACATTCAAGACTTGTTACACCAAATTTCTCCATAGAAATTTCCCAAATAAATTTAAGGATGCTTATAATAAATCCCAATCTTTATAAAAAAATTATTTTCACCTCACGACACCTGTAACACACACCTATACTATCAAAACTTCACAAAAAAATTATGTACCTTATCAAATAACTCGTAGCATGTAAATACCACAAAATAAGACTAGATGAATCCTCCACATACTTGATTCATCATACCATATTTCCCAATCCATTTTGAGACCATAAAACTCATTATTTTCCTATCACTTTAGAACTAGGGTTTAGGAAGGGTTTGTACTGCATATCTTGTTAACAATGGTTCATAAAGATGTGACTACTAAATGAATCCATTATTTTTGTAAAACCTTATAAATTCTATGTAATAACATCCCCAAAAATATCAATACTCCTACATCTTTGGAAACACCTTATACATATCCAAGACATCTTTTCCATACACAAGAACCTCTATACTAGCTACCTACATCATGAAACACACCAACTTGCAAGCATACCCAACTAGATCTCATGCACCCAATTGTCACTCCACAAGACCGAGAAACTTCACATAGAGAAAAAAATTCACCATGAAAAAATTGAAGCACAAATGGAAATATATAAATTTCTACTAGTTCATACAACTCAAATTAATCACAAAATCAAGGCATAAGGCTCCATGAAACATGCATCTTCGAAACTGCTCAAACCAAATTTTAGGTCTCAAGAACCAGTTTTGAGATAACCTGACCTCCAACACTTCAATAATAAATTCTAGGCTTTGTTGTTACTTGTAACACTTAAATTAAAACCTCAAAACCTACTCAAATACTGACATCCATATCTCATGTGAAGAATTTCAACCTTGCACACATGTTTCAGTCACCTTCTTGACATGCCTAAATAGGGCAATTTAGACCTATAGAGCTCAAGCATGAAAAAACCTTACCATATCAAACCAAGGCCACTAACACATCATATTGGAAAACTACCAACTGTTAAATACCATAACACATGGTGACAACTTTCCAAACATCAAACATGTCATTGATCCTTTAAGACTATTTTTTCCCTTTTAAGACCTTTAGTTGTAGACACACATTCAAGACTAGTTACACCAAATTTCTCCATAGAAATTTACCAAATAAATTTAAGGATGCTTATGAGACATCCAATCTTGATCCAAAATAAAATTCACCTCATGACACATGTAACTCACACCTATACTATCAAAACTTCAAAAAAATAGATTTTTATGTACCTTATCAAATGACTCAGTAGCATGTAAATACCACCAAAAGAAGAAAAGCTGAATCCTCCACATCCTTGAGTCATCATACCATATTTCCCAATCCATTTGGAGACCCTAAAACTCATTCTTTTCCTATCACTTTAGAACTAGGGTTTTAGGGAGGGTTTGTACTGCATATCTTGTTAAGAATGGTTCATAAAGATGTGACGACCAAATGAATCCATTATTTTTGCAAAATTTTATTAACTCCATGTAATATCATCCACAAAAATATCAAGACCCCATGCAAAACACACACATGTGAGTGAGCATAATAATTTTACCTTTGAAGTGGAATTTACATTTGAGGATCTCGGTAGAGCCAAAAATGACATTTTCTTGCTTTATCTTAATCGTAGATCTGACCTAGAAGTTTTCCTAGAACATTGTAGTAACATCCTCCATGTTTTTTAAACTGCATGAAATCTCAAATATATTTGAAAATATTCATTACATCTCACTTTCTCATTCATTCTTACCTTGTTCTCAAGAACATACTTTAATATGACCTTCATCATGTACTAAACACCTTATATTCCTTCCACACTTGATATGCATCCTCAAAACATCATACACATGCCCAAACATGACTTTCCTACTTCTTACTCCATGAAATCATGCCATTTGTAATGTATTAGGTCTAGGACTAGGCTTAGTAAGACTAGTACCAACACATGCTTTATTTGGAATTATTAGTACTCACATGGTTACGTGGGTGTATATATTATTAGGTGTATGTAAGGTTGTTTGTAAACAACCTCAAGTATGATAAAAATATGTGATTAAATGTAGGGATTATTTTTGAGAATGAATCATATTATGTAGGATAACTTTTTGTATAAATATCTCCCTATTATAGGAATAAAGTAAGAGAGTTTATTTTGTATATTTTTGTAATAACTTTGCACAAAACTTTCATCCGGTATCGAGTGGTCATGGGATCTTAAGATATCATCAGGGGTAGATCTATTATAGTTTTTGGTTTCCCTACTGCATGGGATAAATTTGAAGAGTTTTTAAGTTTTTTTAGTGATTAGAATTAGTTTTTGAAAAGGATCATCATTCTCTCCTTATCGTTTGCATACTTTGTCATGTCGTGTTAGCATAGTCATCTCAAAAACTCATGGTTGTGTGATTCTTTTCCATTCTCTTGCATTACATTTGTATGTCAGTTAAGTCATCATTGGAGGATAATTTTATCTAAGAGATAAAAATTGATTTATTGATAATGACATTGTTCTTGTGGATATTATTTGTAGATTTATTTAAGTAAGCTATAAACAAAATTTTGTAATATAACAAGGTGCACATAGTTAGATGAGAAGTGGTAAAAAGGAAAAAGAATTTTTTTTTAAGTGTTTTGTATTATAAGTGTTTGTAGATCCAAATTATCATGTTAAATTGATGTAATCAAGTTGTATACTATGAATCACTACCAAGAAATATTTATAGGGTATACTTGAAGGAAATGGATAGTTGCATAATCATCAAGAGATGTGGGAGTGAAAAAATGGATCAAGTGAAATTCAAAATTGGTAGTTTTCCACATGCTATATTTTCCACTAATACAATATTAATTATGTGACAATAACAAAAAAATCTAAAGGAAGTTTAAACAAGGGAGATACAATTTAAATTCAAAATTGGTGTGGCACCACATACTATTTTTGGACCAAAAATAAAAGGAAATTTAAACATTCACATGTTTGTATTAAGGAATAATTGAACATTTATATCCCTTCCAACATATTTTATAGCTGATGTGCAATTGTTATTTTTCAATGATCATGTCATTTAAAATTGATACTAAAATGCAAAATATTATTAAAAATAATTCAACCCAATTAAAAACTAGTAAAAACAAAAAAAAACAATATCCACTACCATAGAAAACCACAAAAATAATTATTTATGTAGAAAAAGTAGTTTGAACTTCTCTTCATTCATATCTTAGTTTGCAATGAATGCAAACATGCATGCTCAACAAAAAGACACCCTATGTCATGCCACTATGACATTTCTATGAAATAAAGTTGGTAGCTTATAGAGGTCATGAAAGTGAATAATGACATTTAAGAGACTCAAAATTCACATAATAAGCCACTTTTCCATGAAAACTACCATTGCCACTATCATTCAAACTCTACCTTCAGAAGATTATTTAACAATGTTCTCTCAAAGAACTTTAGGAAAGATCTATCTATACTAAAGACATGGGTTGTAAATATTTGTAGGGACATATAAGGGAATTAACTATTATTTCTACCTATTATACCCATATGTAACACATATTCCATCCATAAATTAGAACCATAGGAAAACCAAATGATTCATCAAATCCACATAGAGGAAGACAACCATCATAGAGAAGAATACATTAATGAAGGTTTGGAAAAGGAAACCGAGAGTGAGAGTTGATGTGTTAGGAAAATAATGTTGACATTATTTTTGGGGTGTTAGTATTTATGTAAATGTAGAAATATAATTACTATTGTAATAGTGAATTTGTTAATAAACAACTCACTAATATAGCTTTGTTTTGTAAATTAATATTTGATAGTAATATTGTTATAAACAATATTATGATATAGGTTGTTGAGATATAGTGTTATAACAATATATCATATTTAGTCATTTGTTATATTGGGTGAGATATTGATTGCATCTCCTAATTATAGGAAAGCCTTTTCTATATATTTGTAATCATTTATGAATGATTTAATAGAGTGAGAAAATTATTATTATTGTGTTAATCTCCTCCATTTTTGAGAGATGTTCTCAATGGTCAGCCCAAATTGGAAGAAGGGGTTATTATGAGATTAAATTAGGCTCAACGGATTAGTTCTATAAAAAAATTGGAAGACATATGCCTAGATTTGGATCACCTTCAAGATGGATTAGCTACTAAAACAAAATGGGCTTATGTTGTCATTACGAAGAGAGGGAAAATTGTAGCTTCTTACATTAAATAAAGTGGGTAAAACTCTTCCAGATCTAAATCTAAACTTGCATATAGACACATTTGAAAAATGTTAGTTGTTTTGGTGGTTAAGGGACCCATGTTAGTCATATCTCTTACCCTTTTAAGGAGATAAAAGACATTTTACCGACACAAAATGAAAAAATAAATGACAATGATAAGTATACCAACTCGGATCACAAGACAATCATAGTTTTGACTCACTAAAAATCACATGAAGATCACAAGCCAATCATAGTTATGATTCCCATCTAGGACAAATTTAATTTGTCTTTATGTTTCTCTTTCACTTCTTTAAGACTGTAAAACTAAGATATGTGATCAAGAGAGCAATAAAACTATGATATATCTTTAATGCACTAAGAATCAGGGGTTCAAGTGTTCTTTAGAGAGATAAAATGATGTGGGAATGGTGATTTTATAGATTTGGAGTGGATGTGAGAGTAATACACACATGGGTACAATGGTAATGTCTATGGTGCATTTTGTATGCACATGGGTAGGTGTGATGATATAAAATTAAATGTGAGTGGGTAAGGGTTAGTAAATGAGTGGTGAGGTATATTTTATCTCAATTTTTGTGGGATTTTATATTTTAATGTGATTTTTGTGTTTTATGATGTTTTTGGTGTTTTTCATTAAGAGACTATTAACGTGAAATCACAACACCCCCAAATGAGTTCTACAGGTCTTATTTTCTAAGGCAGAGTCATTTGGTGTGATTGTGTAACATTGAACTTTCCCCAAGGTGTGGGACCTTGCAAAATGGGAAATCTCTCTAGATTGAAGGTTGGTTCCTTATTCCTCTGTTTAGGTGCATACATAGAAACTTGCAGAGGATATTTTCTTAATCCTAATCTAAAATTTACCAAGGAGACAAGGATATAAGGAATACAGAAATTAAAACAAAGCTAAACTACAAGGTGATGCACCAAAGGAATGATGAACACTTATTTTGCTAATAGACACAAACCAACAAAATGCATACAATAAACAAGCATAGATAGCCAGATATATAATGGGAGACCAGATGAAAGCAAAAGAGACAAGAAAGGATCTAAAATCGATCACAGACATGTTTTATTGCTCCGTAGATTGATACAGTCCATTACAAAGTAGCCAAGAGGTAGAAACATAATGCATTTTTGATGGAAGGCATGAACCCCACAAATCCCTTTGCTAAAAGGATAAGGGAGCCTGCAAAACAAATAATTTCAAACCCTTTACAATGAATCCTACCCCACATTTATAGATTCAATCTTGAAAGAAGAAGAGAGAGAGAAGCAGGAAAAGTAGGTTGAAACTCAACCACCACTATTAATGCCTCTGATGAAATCTCCCCCAAATTCATCTTTACTGCATCAATCCTTGGTTCGGTGCCTTGAAGGAAGAGGAAATGGTGAAACAGATCGAATCTTATCTGGTTGTTGAGGCAAGAAGATCCTGCATTAAAATCCCGAAGATGTTTCCTCCATTTTCTTCACCTAACCTCCTCAAAATTAAATTTTCAGACCTCCATGGCATGGGTGAGGCCGAGATCTTTCCAATGATGCCATATTTGTAATATTTCAAGCCTTAATTTGAAATATATGCCCCTTCGAATTTTGTATCAAGTCCGTATAGGAGGGTGGGAAAATAGCTTGAAAAATGGGTCCACATGGCAGCCAAATTGGAACAAAAATCAGGCCTACACATCCACAATTTATCTTTTGCCCCTTTCTTTCGATTCCCACTTTGGCTTTGACTCGGGCCCAGATGCTAACTTTTTCCTTAGGTGGAGTTGTGGGCCATTTTGAAACTTTTACCCCTTTTGAGATAAGGGGAAAAAAACCAACTTTTTCCCCGATGGTCTACTTTCCCCTAGGACATGTGGCAGTCTAAAAATCATTTAGAAACCTTTTCTCTATTCACCCCTTGAAATAACGCTAGACTGACACTTGGCATTCTCCACTTTGGACTTTATACTTAGCCAATTTTGAAGCCTTTTATGTCCACCTTTTGACTCTATTTTTTGTTATGCGGGATCGTGGTCGATCCAATATTTGGCACAGGGGTGAAATATGGATAAAAATTTGGTGACTCACAGGGGTATCTACCTACTAGATGAAAAGACCAATTTCCTTATCATATCCATTGGGCATGGAGTCATGAGTGATAGCCTGCTACTGATCTGAACTTTGAAAACTGACCCTTGGGCCACTTGGAAACCCATTATAACTGAAACTAATCTTGACCAAATGACAAGTCCAAACACTACATGAGAGCAACAAAATAGCACCACACTATATACAAAATTTGAAATCATACATGCTCCAAATGGAACATGTAGGGGTGTGCAAAGCACTTAGGAGAAAATCAATCTACACTAGAAGACAATGTGCATAAGCACTTAGAGGAAAGAGAAAACTAAACTAATATTTACAGGTGAGAACTCCCCTTTTAGTAAGAAGCTTAAGATAGATCCCATTTACCTGGAATCTACAACTCTTCACCCTCCAATGTGTATAATTGGAAATCTTTGCTACTTTTACACCTTGTGATCATATAGGGGCCACTCCAGATGGCGTAAAATTTGGAATGCCTTCCTGGTTTTTCTCGATCTACATCCCATTTCAAAACCAAGTCTCCTTCCTGGAAGTTCCTTGCCTTTGTCTTCTTGTCAAAGCATTTCTTGATTGAAGCCTGATTCCTATCTATTGCTTGGAGAGCATGCTCTCTGGTTTCTTCTAATTCTATCACTTTGCATACACCGGCCTCCATTGGTCTAAATTTAGACATCTCTAGTTGCTTCACAAGCTCTAATGTTGGTAACTCAAGTGATATAGGAAAAACTACCACTTTCCCATAGATGACATTGAATGGAGAGATTCCTTTAGATCTCTTGTGCATTATTCTATCAGCCCATAGGGCTGTTTTGAGCTTTGTGTGCGGATCCTCGATTCTCATCAAGAGTTATTCGATGATCTTTAGCAAGTTCTTGTTTGTGGACTCACTGGCCATTACCTTGAGGGTAATAGTTTGATGAAGTATTCAAATAAGTCCCATTCTCAACAGCCCATCCTGTGATCTTGGAACATATGAATGCTAATGCATTGTCGATACGATGGTGGCTAGTACTCCAAATCTGCGGTCACTATGCCTTCCTAGAAATCCAGGATACTAGACTCATTTGCTTCCTTGAGTGCCACTGCCTTGGTCCATTTGGTGAAATAATTTGTCATTGTCAAGATCCATTTGTGACCTTGGCTTGAGTTTGGATTGATGACTCCAATGAAGTCCAATCCCCATTGCATTAAAGGTTGGTCGATTGAGATTGGATGCAATGGAAGTGTTGCTAGCCTTTCCTTGCCTTTGAAGAATGCACAATTCTTGAACCTTTTGATCCATGTGTAGCAGTCACTAAACACTCTGGGCCAATAATATCTTGCTTTCATGATTTTGAGTATTGTCACTCTTGGAGCAAAATGGCCTCCAGCTGCTTCAACATGGAATTCTTGTAGCACTCTCTCCACTTGATCTATCTTAATGCATCTCAATAGAATGCCATTGATGTCCCTCTTGAACAAGACACCATCAATAAGAACATATGGGATAGCCTATAGCCTAAAATGCCTTCTTTCTGCTTTACTCATCCCATGAGGACACATGCATGTTCGAAGGAAGTACACCATATCTTGGGTCCATCAAGGAGTAGGTACATCATCTCTCCCTTCCTATTGATCATTTTGTAGAACAAAAATAGCCTCCTTCTCACTGTCTACTTCATCTTGTTGACCTAAGGCTAGTTTCTCACATAACTACTTCCCACAAACCAGCTTGGTGACCTTGATCTCAATGTCATATTCCACGACACAAGTGATCCTTCCCGCACGCTTCTCATTCAGGTCCTTGTTGAGAAGTAATTCTTTAACTCCCACATGGGAGATGAATAGTTGTATTTTGTTGTTTGAAACCAAATGCTTAAACTTCTTCAATCCTCTTATTACCTTCAAGGCTTGTTTCTCAATAAAGGAGTACCTCACCTCATAATCTTCCAGACTCTAGCTGAAAAAAGCAATTGGTTGTTATGTACTTTCTTTGTTCTGTTGCACCAAGATTGTAGAAATTATGTCATTGCCACCAAAGGCATACAATATGAAATCTTTGGAAAAATATGGGTTCACAAGAGTTGGGGCTTGTGATATGGCTTCTTTGATAGCCTCAAAACTTTCTTTTCCTTTAGTTGTCCACCTAAATGTTAAGCTCTTATTCAACATCAATGTTATTGGCTTAACAAGGGTAGAAAATTTTAGAACAAACCTGTGGAAAAAAATTATTTTTCCCAAGAAGCTTTAAAGAGTCTTCTTATGACTTGGAAATGGCAATGCTCTTATTGCTTGAACTCTTTTGGGTCAATTTCCAATCCTTCCTTTGATACGATATGGCCTATAATATTGCCTTCATGGGCCAACAATATGCATTTTTGGGGTTCAGTGACACCCCAAAACTCCTGCATCGTTGGAACACCTGCCTTAAGTGGAAGAGATGATCTCTTTGCATTTTTGGAACACACCGTAATGTCATCCAAATATCTCAACACTACTTTGTTGATCAACCCCTTGAATTCCATATCCATTTCCCTTTGAAAAGTGGCTCCGGCATTGGATAATCCAAATGGCATTTTAATGTAGGCATAGGTGCCCCATTTGGTAGTGAAATCTATTTTGAATTGATCATCTTCTTTCACCATGATCTAGTTGTACCCTGAGTAGCCATCTAAGAGGGAGAAAATTTCTGACCCAGACACTACTTGCAAGATCTGATCCATTGAAGGGAGTGGGTAGTGTTCTTTGAGGGAGGCTCTGTTCAAATCCTTGAAGTCAACACATAGCCTGATTTCTCCATTTTTCTTCCCGACTAGGACCAGATTCGCAACCCAGCTTGATTTTTTGATTGGAAATATGATGCTTGCCTCTATCAACTTGTTCAGCTCCTTCATCATAGGCTCTATATGTGGGTTGATTTTTCTTTGTTTCTACCTGATGGGATGAGTAGCTAGATCTAGTTTGATTGTGTGTTGTGCTAGTTTTGGATTGAACCCTCTTAGGTACTCCTAACTCTAAGTAAACACATCAGGAATTCTTTACAAAGTTGTATGAATTCATACCTTTCTTGTGTGGTGGCCACTTTGCCAATTTGAAGTGTTTTATCTTCTCTAACTGGGATTGACTCTGAATCTTCTCCTTTGATTTGCATGTTAGCCTTCTCCTTTCGAACCGATCATTAGGATCAAAAATACATTACTGTTGTCACTAAGTCTTTGGGATGCTTATTTGTATGCATTGTACTATCTAATTCTTGTCGCTGCTCTAGTCTACTCGGTTTATAGCTGAGAATTTAGCTTCTTCTTATAGAAATATAATGATTGCATTGATCATTTTCAAACACCCGCCAAACATGTATTATTATCGGCACTACCGGCCTCACAACCACATGGATATACTGACTCATTCTCGTCCTCTTGATGTTGTCAACCACATCAAGCGTTGCTCTAACTGCAAGTCTATCAGCAGCTTCATTCTCCTTCCTAGGTATGGACACAATATTGAAGGCCTCAAAATCCTCCATGAGATCCCATACCCTACTCTTGTAGTTTTTGAGCAGGTCATTTTTTGACAAAGATTAAGTCCTCTCGACCTAATTAGAAGTTCCACCACTGTCACCAAATACTTGCAAGTTCTTGATTCCCAGCTTCCTTGCCCAATGAAGACCTTGGACTAAAGCCTCATATTCAGCAGTGTTATTTGAGCAAGTAAACTGGAATATGAAGGCTGAATAATATCTCATACCACGGGGGACACAATCATGGCTCCTCCTCCAGCTCCTTGTCTACTCCTTGAGCCATCAAAGAACAATTGCCATACCTCATTGTCATCCTTGTATTCTAGCTTGATTAGGTTAGGAAGAGGTTGATTCTCTTCATGTAGGCAGTAGACACCTAGTTCAGATTCCTCCATCTCCTTATAGGGGTCAAAAGAATGTTTTTTTAGCCCACTCATCTAGGGTCAAGTCTGGGATACATCCCACCTTGGTATCTATTTCATTAGTGTTTAGGAGGTCTTCTTGATCAAAATCTGAGCAGTTGGCATTGATTGGGCTAGGCACATAGGATTCAATATGATAATTAGAAATAGGTTCATATCTGATTGTGGCCTTCACCCCATACCTTTTCCTAAAGAGCATATGTGACCAATCAGTAGATAGGTAGCCTCCAATTTTGGTAGTGAAGTCTCTAGACAGACACAAAGCAAAATGTGGTGGTAGGTCTATGATTGACACGTTTTGTAAAACACTCACATTAGGGTAAGCGTGTAGAGTGAGACTCAGATCCTTGATGATTCCCTTAGTATTCACTAATATCTTATCTAATTGGACTACTCTCTAGAGATTACCTCATATTGGAGACCCAACTAATCAACTATTTGTTTGGGCATCACAAAATTACTAGTCATAGAATCGATCATACAATTTTGCACCAATTTTTCTCCAACAATCAATGAGATATAGAAGTATGAGGTCTCAAGTTTTTACCTTGTTGTTCCCATGGTTCCTAATAGGTGAACTGTATTGGTAAGCACTCTTTCTTGCTGGTTAGGGGGTTGATTTGAACT